>LR749566.1:2318254-2430754 GCA_902729485.2 Mus minutoides | reverse complement strand
GAAAGCAATATGAGAAACATACTAAAGGAAGGAAGAAACCCATTGCCACTATGGATTTCAGTTATTTAAATTTCTTCAATAAAGAAGCAGAGTGCTTAAGCAGAGAGAGTTAGAGTTGGAGAGAGTACATTGTTACTTAGATATTTAGCTTTCTGCCTTTACCAGAGTTGAATTGTCAGAGCAGCAACACAGTGTGACATTTGTCTTAGCTAATCAAATTTTTACATAGCTGTGCATCAATGGGGGGGAAAGAATTTTACAGACCATAATTAAAGGCCCAATACCATAAATGAAAGTAGCCAACAGTGTCCCTATTTTCAATCTCTGTAAACATGACATAGCCCTTAACTGAGGTTCAGTAGAAGCATGGAATCTAAGTGTGACTGAATTCTGAAAGTTGTTTTTACAGTTTTAGGCACATAATCTGAAATTTGGACCACGTTTATTAGTGACTCTCAGTCTTTTTGCTAAATTTTACTGTGAAATTGGAGAGACACTCAGGGTGAATGACCACATAGGACAAGTAAGTCTGGTTACTTAAAGTGGTATTCTGTGTCTATCTTTTGGTGAAATTAAGAAAGTATCACTTTCTCGTTCTTCCCATGTGCCAGAAGAAAATGGTAATCTTCCAGTGGGCTAGTTTTCTTTTCAAAGACATTGAACTTAATCAACCAAGAAATGACTAAAACATGACTCATTCTCAGAACCCCCAAAATGGCTAAGATTAAAAACCAACAAATAAACACACATAAAACAAACTTTACCACATCAGTTGTTGATTTAGGGTATGATGAAACATTCACCTTTAAATACACAGTTCAAAAAAGAGAATTCTATTATTCAGTCACTGACAAAGCACTGAGATAGTTCTTGGCACATAATAACCATTTAAACACTTTAGGTACTAAAAAGCAGATGAAAAATGATCTGGATGAGCGTTTCTATTGTTATCAAGTCCAGCTGGGATGTTTTGCACTGTCTCTTGGCTGAGTTGAATCTCTATGTCAATGTTCATTTTATGAATCTTATTTTGATTAATTACATACTCAATGATAATTGTTTTGTTTAATATATTAAATAATCAAAGCCATTTTCATATATTTACATGCAATTTTTCTTCACACTGTGTTCCTTAGTTAATTTCATAATTGTAAACAGTGTTATTTCTAATAGATTCATGCTTTCTATGTAGCTTTATTTGGGTTTGAACAGAAAAGTTGCTAGGGTGCTTGTTCCAGCATGAAGAAAGTTGCATGCAGTGAAAATGACTGTAGAATGATTCTTCAGCATCCACTTTGCTCTGAATTTGTGAGGTTGGGATGCTGGGCAGGTATTGACAAGAAAATGAACACAGGATGCAGTCTCATCTCTAAAAGATGAGACCACACTGGGGAGAAATCAGAATGAAGATAGTACTGGATCTTATCCAGGCTTCACAATAAAATTCAGTCCTTTCAGGGTACATGGATGGATGGCTGCATATCTTTCTAACACTGCCTATGATGTCCTCTTATTGTATTTTGATGGCAGTGCTGGATTTCTCCATGTATATAGAAGGCTCAGGGCTAAGGACATTCATCTGTAAAACTTTTGCCTCACCACCCACAGCTCTTCACTTACATGGAAGTTTCGGCTTAAATATCCCCTTAGAAATGTCTTCTTATGAGCCACTTTTCTCCACTTCCATCTTGTTACTATCTACCAAAGTATCTTGTTTTATTTCTTATCATGTTCCTAATTATTTAAAATAGTTTTATACCATCTATTTACATGGTATGTTGGTCATCACTTGCCTTCTACCTAAGTATTAATACTAGGTATTTTATAGAGATGTATTCTTTATTTCTATAAAGAATTTTAGAACAGAATAAGAGTGTGACAAATATTTGTTGAAATAAGTAGTATACAAATAAATGATGGCATATAAAATAGGCAGAAAGATTGACACTAAAGCAAGATAAATTCATTTAAGTATAGACACCCCTGAGGAGTTAGAGTAAAAATATAAATAACAAAATAACAGTTGCCTACTGTGCTCTATGTCAAAACATTTGGCCACAAGGGAAACTATGTTAGATAAGTAACTGTTATCTATATCCAGTAGAGATGGGACTAAAATATAACAGTCCTTATTATAAGTTTATAAATGAATACTTATGATAAGTGAAAAATGACAGGGCCAGTATATTTTAGTCCAGTAGAAAATGCTCAATAGGGGCACTATCTTTGTATTTAGTATTCAAGATGAACCAGAAACAGCATCAAAGAAATCCAAAATTTAAGAACTACAGGAGCACTTGGACTCAATTTTTGAACTTGTAGCCACTCAGTGGTCACATTGTTAGTTATTTTTGGTATTGCTATAACGAAATACCTAATAAACTACTAAATGAGGAAGAATTTATTTTGTCTAATAATAGAGTGGTTTTCGGTCTATAACTGAGGTGGTTTTGTGTGACACAGCCAAAGCCCTGGTAACAGTGTTAGTTCATATCAAGTTGAATCTGGAAATAGGGTGTTGGGCCAGATCCAGAATTGTATAGCATTTTAAATCTATTTCAGTGACCCATTTTGTTTACCTAACCATTGTCTCCAAAATATTTCAGCCTCCTGAAATAGCACCATCAGCTTGGGACCATGAATTCAAAGACTTGAGCTTGTTAAACACATTATACATTTAACCATAAGAGGCACCAGCACTGAAACTTTTCTTAGCACTGTTTTCTAGGTACTGTTAAATCATTTAGAGATGTAACTGTGTTTTTTGACCCTGATAAAACTTTTATCTGAGGGAATTTTTATTTCCTTTAATGACACACCTGAGACATACAGAGAGAGGATGTATCACACTCTCAGGTGACAAAGGAATTGGTATTATCCCTCAAGTCTGCTTCATTTTCATCCTATCCTCTATAATAATATGAGTATGAAAAGCATTTTCTGACAAGGTTAAATTTTTAGCCAGCAATGGTTTGCTTCCTCTCTCTGCCACAAAAGTAAGACATTCCCTAGGAAGACTATGACTATATTATTAAAATTAGGCCAGTAAACCCATAGCATCCTATGGAGAAATATCTTTACTACATGTCTTCTGGATGTTTCAAATATCTAAAATCCAGAAAAAACATGTGTCCTTTATTCATTCTAAGGATGGCACTGGAACTTGGATCTCAAATTTTGCAAGAATATTAACAGTTTGGATCACCTATGAATAAATAACAGAGCTAGGCAATACCGAAAAGATCTTACTTGGTTTTCCCTGTATCATATTACCTTGATATGGAAAGCTGAAGACTGAGTTAAAAATTAAATTATTCTTTTCACATATAAAAATGCAGGTCATATATATATATATATATATATATATATATATATATATATATATTGCTACTCTCACTTGAAGAAGACTATTACTTGTATTCTGATTTTGTTGTCAGTTTTATTCCAATGTGGCCTCTAGTCTCTTAAAAAGCTGTCTTTAAATCTTAGGCATAGGAAAGAACATATAATGGTATCAATCTAAATTAATTCTTCATTGCTTCACTAGCCATAAAATACCCATATTACATAATTTACAAAAGTTTATTCTTTGTTATTCATCAAGAATCATTCATTCCCATAAAACATGTATCTTTAGTAACCCATGACATGGTTTTTTTTTTGTTGTTGTTCGTTTGTTTTTTTTTTTTGTTGTTGTTGTTGTTGTTTTATTTTGTTTTGTTCTTCAAGACAGGGTTTCTCTTTATAGCCCTGGCTGTCCTGGAACTCACTCTGTAGCCCAGGCTGGCCTAGAACTCAGAAATCCTCTTGCCTCTTCCTCCCAAGTGCTGGGATTAAAGGCGTGTACCACCACTGCCTGGCCCATGACATGTTTATCCACCTCTATACATCTAGTAGTTCTTCATTTTCTTGCTGAGTGTTCCCTTCTTAACACTGAATTCAACTGCTACCTACTTATCTTCGCATATGAGTCCTTCTATATGGCATGTATACAATAAGCCGGTTTTCTTTATTTGTTCTGTTCTTATTATTAATTCTCCTGAGGAGTCAGTTTATGCATGGATAGCACAGCCATGTCTACCGAGAATAGGGAAAGTCTAAACAGGGAAAGCACAGCTGCAGGACAAGGATCCAGCAAAGCTGAGCCAAATGATGTAATTGTGTTCCATACTTGGGGGAGGGTAGTGTGACTTTTAATATTTGTACAACTTCGGGATATTAGATTATGAATCACTTATGTATTTCCAAGAATACTGTTTTTAAGCTTCCCAAAGAAAGGACCGAGCACACTACCCTTCCCTCTTTTAGAGAGCTCTCCTTATGTGGGCCCACTTGAAAGTCTTCCTTCACCCTGGAGGTTCTGACTCAAATATCAGCGCCAGAGATTTCCTTGAAACATCTGCACCTGCGCTACTCAGGAACATGTAAACTCAAATTCAGAACAAAGTAACATTAAAAGATAAACAAGCATAGTTGGGCTAGAGAAGTTGACAGCAGATCAGGTTAAAAGCCTCTTCTTAATATACACTGTTCCGGATTCTCTCATTCTTCTACAGTTCCTTATCTCCACTATGAGACCTGGACATCACTGAGACTGGCCCCTGCACATGAGTATTTTTGAATATATAATACCTATGCTTGCATTCCAGAAGTTCTGATTCCAATGGTCTGCAGGTCAGTTATAAACAGACTTAGAGCCAGGCGTGGTGGCGCACGCCTTTAATCCCAGCACTCGGGAGGCAGAGGCAGTTGAAGGCCAGCCTGGTCTACAAAGTGAGTTCCAGGACAGCCAGAGCTATACAGAGAAACCCTGTCTCAAAAAACAAACAAAAATAAATAAATAAATAAATAAATAAATAAATAAATAAATCAGACTTAGTAGTAAAAAATAAAAAATTGACAAGGTAGTTACTGATAATCAACTATGTTCAGAAACCACTCTATAAGCATATCTATTTTGTTTTAATATCTTTCTTTTCAGCTTATCATCATTATCATCATCATTTCACCATTTCATACATCAACAAAATTGCTTTGATATGTAGATACATGTCAAATCCATCTTTTAAATCATAGATACAATGTTTTTGATTCATGAATATAATGTGACTTACTTAAAAGATGAGTCTGGTGGTATGTTGGGCAGAAGCAGAGCCAAGCCTGGTGTTATAGACCTGTAACCCAATTAGTTGGAGGACAAGAGGCAAGAGAACTGTAAATAAGGGTCTTCTTGTTTTACAAATTTAGGCCAAAATCAGTATGGTAATCTCGGTGAAACTCATATTATGAAATAAAAACTAAAAATTGAGGGTGAGAAATGTAATTCTGTCATCATGCCCTTGACTAGGGGGGCATGGTTCTCCATTCTATCACAAATACAAATATATATATATATATATATATATATATATATATATATATATATATATATATATATACTACTAAATAATGCAAATCGCCTTTCATAGTAAAGAACACTTAACATGCTTTATGCCAAAAACAACTGAAATCCTACTGCATTTGACTATTGCTAATTCTATAGTGAAATAAAATTTTCACATAAGTATGAGTGAACAAACTTTGGGGAACTTTTAAAGGAACTTTATTTCTCATTCCTGCTGGTCTCAGAAAATATTTTAACAGGTACAAATATTGTGTGTTTCTACTTTATAAACTCATTTGAAATCCCAGTTGGAGATATGTGTTCTGGAGAGCCTGGATACAGGTGAAGATACACGTGTGCAAATTGTGTTCATGAGAAAACAACCAAAGTGAAAATGAGTGCTACTTTCCAAGAAGCCTGGTTCTGTTAGCCAGAGAGTAAGTCCACTGATGGCAATGTGGGAAGTTTGCTGTTTTCTTCCATCCTAAACTACTGAAAAATTTAAAAGGAAAAGAAAGAGGCAAAAAACCTGAGAAGAAAGAGAACAAAAGATCAAGTGTTAGGGTTTGGTCTGGTGCTGAGATGTATTAAATAGCTACTGAACCCAAGACCTTGTTGGCCCCCTTTCCCCATGAACAGCCTCATGTACACCAAATGATGCTCTGTAAATCTTGCTCCGCAATTTAAAGCCATTTATTAAAATAAACTGACTACAGCCAATGGCTGGGTGAATAAAAGAAAGAGGAAGGAAGGAGAAGGTAGATGGAGAGAAAGAAGAATGAAGGAGGAAGACTATTAGAGAGAACAGGAAGTCTCCATTCGATATGATGGACTAGGAGCACATGCCTGAGGGAAATGGCTCCCAGCCCCAGGACAGATTGCTGGAGAAGAAGTAACTGAAGCGAGACCAAACAGCAACATTTGTGGAACACATCTGGGAATTAATAGTCTAAGTTATAGAAAAATAGAGAATAGGTAATTGTGCAAGAGGTAATTAAATCCATAGGACTTTGCGTTGGTTATTGGTGTGCTGGCTGGGTCCTATTAATAACTAACAGAGTTTATTAAAAGTCCATTTACAATCAAGAGAGACAGACAGAAGATAAAGACAGTAAAAGAGACAAGAAGAAAGAAGATTCACATGAACAGAGAGTTGAAAGGTAGAAAATAAATATTTAGATTAAAAAATCANAAAAAATCAATATATTTTAAAGTTAAATTTTATTTAAATTTATATTAAGTCTACCATATAACTTGTTTTGATCATGATTATTTTTTTGACAAAGTATCACAGTCATTCACTTTTCTGGCATCTTGGAAATCTTATATCAGCAATCATAGATGGCATCCAGTTGAACTTCATAAGTTAGATCTTCTTGGTGTGATCACACATGGTAGAAGAAACTTGGTAATAATAAAGTCAATCATGTTATCAAAGACCTACTTCATAATACTATCACGTGTGTGGTTAGAATTTCTGCAAATATTTCTGAAGGTATAAACTTACTATAGATAAAAAGTTGTTATCTTTATCAGAATATTCTGAACATAGTACTCACCATGATGTTTGTATGGATAAACCTAATCTTGCAGTGAAGCAATGCAAAGGTAAGGTTGCTCCATACTTCCAGAAGAAGAGTTATTTTGGGAGCATGTTCAATGTGTTCAGTATATGTATACAGGAAAGTACATAAAAAATGTGCTAGATCATGAGCACCACCTGAACACAGGAAACAACTGACATAATTTCTCTCTCCTTTCAACTTTTTAAAAAATTAATTTAGACATGCAGTTCCTATGTAGCTAGGTAACTGATTGCCTACAAAGAAAAGTAAAAGGGGTAGAAGAGAGAGAAGATGCATATTATAACTAGGGCACCCCTTGTGAACAAACTTCTAGGCCTAGGGAAAGATCAGAGTACAGTGTTAATTGTTACTTTATATCACTCCACTAGTCAGAGTTTTTTATTTATTTATTTTTAAGGTAACCAAAAGTAATGATTATATGTTTTACATGTCTTTATCTTTTCTTAAATTTCCCTTGTCCACTCAACTGTTTGACCTGTAACTTCTCATGAAAAAAAAAAAAAAATACTCAGACAAAATTCAAAAGTAAAGAGAAATCTACAGTGGAACAATGACAAAAGGCAGCTAAGGATACTTACATCTACAGGGTATCCTGATTAAGTTTAATCCCTAGGATCCACATGGTAAAAGGACAGAATATATTTCAGTATGCTGCGCCCTAAACTCTACACATGTCCCCAGGTATGTAAGTCCCCCCTCACATATGCATGCATACATAATTGCAATGCATCTTTAAAAGACAAGCTGGCTACCTTTTATTGATCTTGTTACCAAGACCCCAAAGTCACTCAAAATGGATGTACGTCTGATGGATTTGATGGTAACTCCTACCAATGAATAACTTTACATGCCTTGGTCATATGCTATTAAGAAATGAATCTGGAGCTGATATGGAATCTTCTTGACTACTAGATAGTCTTCGTAGTGTGAGAAGATGCTACTTGGTCTGCTAGAGGGGAATAATTATCAACAGCCTTACCAAGCTCTGAATCCTGTAAAAGTAAGAATGGTCTTCTAAGAAAGATATGCCTTTCAGTACACTAGTGGAGTGTTGGTTGTATGTATAACCATTTTTGTCCTGGTTGTATTTGAGACCTATTTCTAGTAGAGAACTCCAATCCAGCCTTTATGAGAGAAGCTTCTTATTTCACTGTGGTTATTACAGAAAAATACAATTAGCCAAAGTTCCAGGAATAACTAAATGAAACAATTACACCAGTTCCTCCAAAACTTAAGGAACATCTTTAAGAAGGGGATAAAATGTTGTAAGAACAAGAATATACAAAGATGTCAGCAAAAAGTTGACCTCCCTGGCATGATATGGCAATTGTGCCAAGAACTCAATGCAGCTCATATTATCAACAGAAGGCATATACAAGATTAGGCTCATCAGCACTCCACATCATTGGAGGAGTGTCCATGAGGTCTCATCATTTTTAAAGAACAATTGGCAGTTGTTGGAGTATGGGTGTCATATTCTTCATTAGTGTGGCCATTAATAAGCTGTCTTTGAACCAGTAGATAACACCCCCATTCCCATGTAGACAACCCTAATTAAGCTCAGTGAGAAAGTAGTAAAAAACAAAATAAAAGAAGTCTTATAAAGGATAATGGGGAGGACAAAATTACTAAAATTAATTACTTAAATTCCAAAATCATGAAATACTGAAATAAAATAAAGACCATAGGAAGAAAAATAAAAAAAGAAGAACACAGGTAGTATGTAGAAAGAATGGGAACAGAAAGGCCAAATGAGTTTGAGAACAGTTGCTAGTGGTGCAGATGTATCCTGTCAGCATCAAGTGTGTCATTATGGCATCACGAAGCTACAAGCTATCCATCACATGCACAAGCCTTTTTCTAAAACAGTGCACCAGCGGTAGTGTTTGATAATTACTAGAGAAGTCATCATTTCTAGATTGATACGTGAATTGAAGTGCATTGCTGAGCACCTGCCAAAGCAGGCATTAAAAGAAACACATTCTGCCAAAATTTTCTTCCTGTGCTTCAGTCACATCTGAGGACCAACTGCTCTGGCATCTATCCTAACATTCAAGTTAGTTTAATTCCAGGAAACATTACATGCAAGGTGTACAGACACTAACTGGGAATGCTAATGTAGAAAATTCAGTATCTTAGTAGGGTTTATAGTAAAAAGTGAGGATTCTGAGCTGAGAACACTTGGCTAAATATCAGCACAGACTTGTGGGCACTTAAGGACTTTGTGCAGCCTTCTTGCACACCAATTTTCTACCACATGCTGAAAAACAGAACAAGGTAAATTGCCTTTGACCACTTGGTTCATTGTATAGCACCAAATAAACTTTCACTAAGTTAATTTATTTAAAATTTTAATATAATTTTCACACGTGATTAGGATAAGCCAAAACCAGAGGATTTACAGTTAATGGACATTGCAGTAGGAGGGGTGGAGGCTTCTACCGGACCAAGTCCCAAATTTATAGAAAAGAATAAAATTAAATAAATGTCCTGAAAATTGACAGAAGAATTTATTCTGTATAAAGTCTCCATGTATGTGCCAACAGTGATAATAATGTCTACAGATATCTTAGTTGTCACATATCTGAATCTGTACTGACATAGGATAATTATGAATTAAATCTTTCTATGTATATTTGCACACACTTTTAATCACACAATAAATATGAAAGTAGAAATTAATCAAAATGTGTTTAGTCATAAGTAACTAACCCAAAACTAAAAATTGCAGTACTAATTTGAGAGTTATCTTGAACATTTATTAAAGTATTTTTTGAGACATTATATTTTAAAACACGCATATGGTGATGGTGGTGGTGGTGGTGGTGATGGTGGTGGTGGTGGTGGTGTGTGTGTGTGTGTGTGTGTGTGTGTGTGTGTGTGTGTGTGTGTTTGAGACAGCATTTCTCTGTGTAGCCCTGTCTGTACTGGAACTCACTCTGTAGACTAGGCTGGCTTTGAACTCAGAAATCTGCCTCCCTCGGCCTCCCAAGTGCTGGGATTAAAGGCATGTGCCACCACTGCTAGGCCCATATGGTGTTTTTAAATATACATACAGAGAACACACCTAACTATTCTTAGCTGCCATTGCTTTAAATCATATTATCATATTTTTAGTAGTTACAGTGAATTGGATTTAATATCAGCTCATATATCCTTTCCATTTTATGTCTTTTTAGAAGGCCAGAAATTAGAAATCATTAAAGCTAACATTTACAGATGAAAATGTTTCCTCAATTTCTCAACCATAAACTTAACATTTTAGTAGAGCAGAAAGAACTGTGAGTTGTGATAAAATAAGGTCGGGAATTATTTTTACACTTCTTGGCATTGTAATAGTAACATTGGGGTTACACTTGTAAAATTGGATTTAAAATAATAATAATGCAAAGCAAATTCATGAAAAGAAACTGTTGTCAGATAAAACAAACCTAGAATTGATGTCAATTAACTAATCTTCAACTTCAAGAAGAAACTAATACAATGTACTGTGATAGAGAAGTTGAGAAAAGATGAATGGGTGGGATTGAGGAAAGAAGAAGAGAGACCAAGGGAAAGGATTGGAAACTACATTCCATATTTTGGTTCCTTGAGAGCTTACAATGGCCTAGTTCTCTACCTCATGCTTTGAAGTATGCAGAGTATCTAGTTTATTCTGATTATCTGCAAAATGATGATAGTCCAAAGTTCTGGATGGCTTGCTACTGTTCCATGATACTACAGGCAAAGAATAGCTATAACTTTCTGGGCTTTTTCATAATGAATAAAGATTAATAATGTGTATGTCCTACATCTGTCATTTTTGAGAGGCCATGGAGTTGTGAAACAACTGATTCCTTTCTCTTGGTTTCAGGAACACAGATGGTACCTGAAGTATTCTAAAAGCCTAGCAGCCAGGGAAAGCATCATGAAATCACACAACTTGGATTACTTGCAAAGAATCTGTAATTCAGATGTCAGGCATTCCTGAAAATGAGCAACAGAGTGTTAGATCCTGAAGAAAGAATTGGAACAATCTCCCATGCATTTTTACACAGATGTTCAAAGAACATTCACATGAAGAAAAGATGCGAAAGGTATGTGGGAATTATCCCTGGGGTAAACAGACAGGGAAATCAACTCATTGGTTATGCCACATAGAGCTGATAGTTTACATTTGAAGTAGGCATGAAGCAGAAGAGCAAGAATGTGCCTGGATAGAGTTTTGACAATGGGAAGCATACTGCTAGTAAAATAACTTCTCCAATAATGACACACTCTCTGACTGTTTCCAAACACTTTTATAAACTTGGGACCAGATATTCAAACATATTCACATATGAAGTATCATTAAAATCAACACAGTAACCAAGATTTGGATTCTAAAGATGAAGAATGAGCAGGGAAAGAAGTTGAATGGGCCTTTTGTTTTTGTTTGTAGATTAGAAAGTTATTTATTGTACTTAAAGCCAACCATAGCCAGAACAATCCTAGTCCAAATGCCAATAACATTATTTGGCAAATATTTTAAAATTCCCTAAGGTTTTTAGTCAACCACAAAAGATGTGTGATGTTGAAAACACTTTTGACAAAGACACTTGGGAGGCCCAAATGCAAGACATTAAAATGGGTTACAAAACAGAGTGATCAAAGAACTATGAAACCTACACTAAGGAAGTTAGATATTGATTTTCAACATAGGGCTAGAACTGCACAATGGGGAAATGAGAGTGTCCTCAACAAATTATATTAAGGAAACTGTGTATATACACAAGAAAGGATCTTACTACATAAAAATATCTCAATTTTTCATCATGGATGATTTAAATGTAAGATGTGAAAACATAACAAAATTTAAAAGAAAACAAAAGGGAAAGTTTTATTATATTGATCTTGGCAATATTTGGGATACAGTAGGAGAAACGTGGGCAATAAAAATAAGAGTAAGAAAATGGAAATGTATCAAAGTAAAGTGTTAGTGCATAGTAATAGAAGCAGTCAACACGGTAAAAAAAGCAATCTACAAGATGGGAGACAATATTTGCAAACATACATCTGATAAGTAGTCACAACACAAAACATATAAAACAACTCATGTAAATGAAAAACAAGAAAATGAGCAACCCATTGAAAATCATGGCAAAGAATACAAAATGACAATTCTCAAATGAAAACATCCAGAGAGTCAAGCCGTACATGAAAGCATGGTGAAAATCGTGAGTCAGTAAGAACTGGCAAAACTTCAAGATACCACTTCATGTAGTTTTCTACCATTATTATTTCCAAAATAATGAAAACCCATAGAAAATCGATTTCATTTTTTAGAAAAGTAATATGTTACAGCCACTATGAAAAATATGCCAGAGTTTCTCCAAAAAATTTAAATAAATAAAATGAGATCTGTGTATAACCCTATAGAATCTTCTTTATAGATATTTTCAATGTATTTGACATTAGGATCTAATAAAAGATATTTCATCTGGGCACGGTGGCACAGGCCTTTAATCCAGCACTTGGGAAGCAGAGGCAGGCGGTTTTTTGAGTTTGAGGCCAGCCTGGTCTACAGAGGACAGCCTTCCAGGAGAGAGGACAGCCTTCCAGGACAGCCAGGGCCAAACAGAGGAACCTTGTCCCAAAGAAAATAACAAAAAACAAACAAACAAAAAAACAAATAAACAAAAGATATTTTCACTATAAATTGATTTAAATGAGAAATGCACACACTGACATATATGCTTGAATACTTCATCAACATTTGGTGGAGTTGCTTGGAAAGAAATCAATGTGGCTTCATTGGAAGTGGTGTTTAACCCGGTAGGTGCTTGTGTTCCCAGTGTGCTTGCTCTGACTTCTGCATTGTGGATTAAGATGTGAGCTAATAGTTGGCCACACTTTTACTTCACCATCAAAGACTTAATCCTCTGAAACCATTAAGACCAATTAAATGCTTTTTTTTAAAAATAAAATTGCCTTGGTCACAAAATTTTATCACAGCAATAGAAAAATAACCAAAACATACTACTACATCTATCACAGCTTTATTTGCAATACATAAAAGGAATGACAAGTTAAATGCCCATTCATACATTAACAGATAAAACAAACAAAAAAATACCATGACCTTCATATAGAAGCGAAAATATATATATAGCTTTGAAGGAGAAGGTAATTTTGTCAAAATTTTCAATGTACATAAAATTCGCAGATACCATCTGATTATACCTTTGTGAAAAAATGATAAATTCAAGATTTTATACACTTAATAATAAACATGAAATGAATTGTTGACTTTAGTGAATACAGAACTTAGTACAATTCTAGAAGTTTTCCAACAGTGTATATGTGGCAAACAGCCCTCTATTGTACATTTAGAGATCTTACTGGAGAGTTCATATTTTATGGTTGTTCATTAACACAACTTAATAAACAAGGTTAATATATGCTGAAAAGATTATTTAATTTCTGTTTAACAAAATTTTGGAGCTTTTCATATAGACAAAATTTTGTATGCATGCAAGTTTATAAAGACATATATAAACATTTAAATATGTAGTGTTTTATCATTTTTTTTATTCCTGATTATATTAACATTTTCTTAACAGGTAGGATTTGAAACAAAGATCCTAGTTGGTAATGTCTCATAATTGTTGAGAATTTTTTTGCTATAAATTTGCATAATACCTCAGTTGATCAGTCAATGGGACTTATTGTCTTGTCCCTAGAGATGGGATTCTATTTGAACTCTATTCTGAAACCCTTTAGAATGGAAGCTTAAATTTATTGCTTTGATCTCTAACTACACAGCTGACAGGTGTGGTGCCTGGGTCTGTTTCTTTGTTCAAAAAAGTTAGATCAAACCAGTTTTACCCAAATTCATATTGACTACAGGATCTTAAATTTATTTGGTGAAAATACACAAAACCAGGAGAGATTGCTGACCTTTCCTTCCCAGAAGTTTTCACAAAATTAAGTAAAGAAGGATTAGAAATGTAAAATATTTAGTTTCTATGATGGACTGAAAGCATTGAAATTGGCTTTAAATGAAATTTCTCAAAAATACATTGAAAATGTTAAGTAATATTGGATACACAGAAACATATAGTTCAGTTTTTATGTGGATTGTTGTTTGCATTTTCTGCTCCCTCCCTCAAGAGGGGTGCCTGGAAGAGAAGTAGATCACATACTCAGGTGATGTCAGGTAAAATCTTAATTGGTCAAATAAAGGCTAGAGCCTGTGCTAAGGTAGTGGAAGGAAAAGACAGAACTGAAAGTTTTGGAGAAGGGAGAGAAGGGGGATAAAGAGAAGAAGAGAAGGAGGATGGAGGGAAGAGAAGATGGAGGAAGAAGAGGGGGAAGATGGAGCGGATCCACAAGGCCTGGATAAACTGCAAGTTGCAAGAGATTTCATAGGTGAGCAATAAAGACTATTTGCCCAGTCTAGGTATGCAGCTTGTATTTATATTAACTGAGTTGCATGTTCTTTGTGCAGGCATTTTGGGGTTGGAGATCTACCATTATAAATCTGTCTGGTGCAAGTCTCTAGTGTTTTCATTTCACAGGGTTAAGAAGAGCTGAGTGAGTGGTAGCTGGTATTCTGCAGGCCAACCGCAGGTGCATGGCCTGAGAAATGCAACCTGAAGCTCCAGGCATTTCAGGTTAAACTGCTTTGGTTAGCTTAGCAAGCTAGCCACAGGAACTGGCCCGGTTCAATTCCCACTTAGGGAACCATAGAGCTAGCCTTAGGGTTGGGCAAGACCGCCAATGCTGATTAGATGGATTTAGTGCGGATTATATTTAAAAGTACACACTATGCACTGTAAATTTAAATTTTACAATTACACATTTTGTTGACTCTCAGACACATTTTAGATTTTTGAGAATTCTTTGGATGTCTCAAATTGTTGGGTATATAGGTATTCTACCTGACACTCAAATTATGCTTAAAATATGGTATAATGCCTAAGAAATATAGAAGTGGATGCTCACAGTCATCCATTGGATGGAGCACAGGGTCCCCAATGAAGGAGCTAAAGAAAGTACCCAAAGAGCTGAAGGGGTTTGCAGTCCCATAAGAGGAACAACAATATGAACTCACCAGTACCCCCCCAAACTCCCTGGGACTAAATCACCAACCATAGAAAACACAGGGTGGGACTCATGGCTCCACCTGCATATGTAGCAGAAGATGGCCTAGTTGGTCATCAATGGCAGGAGAGGCACTTGGTCCTGTGAAGATTCTATGCCCCAGTATAGGGGAATGCCAGGGCCCAGAAGCAGGAGTGGGTGGGTTGGTGAGCAGGGGAAGGGGGGAGGGGATTGGGGGTTTTCAGGGAGAAAACCAGGAAAGGAGATAACAAAAGAAATGTAAATAAAGAAAATGTCTAATAAAATAAAAAGAATAACACCCTAACCAAAAAAAAAAAAAAAAAAAAAAAAAAAAAAAAAAAAAAAAAAAAAAAAAAAAAAAAAAAAAAAAAAAAAAAAAAAAAAAAAAAAAAAAAAAAAAAAAAAAAAAAAAAAAAAAAAAAAAAAAACTCAACCTGAATATATGAAAAGCTGAACCTGGATTTAGCAATACTATCTTATAAGACCATCATTTGGAAGTCCAAGGCAGGAAGATAAAAAATTTGGAGCCAAGCTGGGCTGTACATAGTGAATTGTATTCTTAGCCAAGATAGTGACAACCTGTCTCAACCAAAACACAACCAAAGAAAAAGAAATAAACTGAAACCAAAAACTGAAACATGAAATTCCTTCTGTAGCCCAAGTCTGCTAATTTTGCTTTTCATACACATAAACACATATTAGTCCTCTCTTTCTCTCTCTCTCTCTCTCTCTCTCTCTCTCTCTTTCTCTCCCTCTCCCTCTCCCTCTCCCTCTCTCTCCCCCTCTGTGTGTGTGTGTGTGTGTGTGTGTGTGTGTGTGTGTGATTCTGCCTTTCTCTGTTTCCACCATGAAAACTAATTTAGTGTCACCAACCTACAACCATAAAGGCCATAAAAGGCCAGTTTTCTCTGGCATGAAACACTATGGGGCACAGAACATTGTTCTCTCATGAATGCAACCTCATGAGTTTAACAAGTTTAAAAACACATTAAGCTTCTCTAAAGTACTAACTTGTATATCCAGGGTGACTATATTCTATATTGTTCCGAGATCTACAAAGAACTCAGCTATTAAAAACAATAAATATATGAAATTCCTAGGCAAATGGATGGACCTGGAGGCCATCATCCTGAGTGAAGTAACCCATTCACAAAAGAACTCACATAACATGTACTCACTGATATGTGGATATTAGCCCAGAAACCTAGACTACCCAAGAAACAATTTAATAAACACATGATACTCAAGAAGAAGGAAGGNAAAAAAAAAAAAAGAACTGTTCATAATTTACCAAAATATCTTGTGCCTGATGTCCTTCGTACTCAAGCTTTTTAAGGCAGCAATGACATCTAAGATACTTGCATTTGCAGTTTTCTTAATCACAGCAACTCAACCCCCAATGGAGCTGGAGGCATCTGAAGGCTCTATTATGCCTTCTACACTGGAAGAGTTGGTCCATTTACATATCAATGTACCTTTAAAATTGCTTTTCTTTTATTACAGTTAAGTGGTTATGGTTATTTCTAATTGACAATAGTTTATGTATGAGGCTGATAACATTAATTATATGTTTCATTTCAAGTCAGCAAAGGAAGGGTTTTGCAAACACTTGTATGAAGTCAGTAATAGAGTTGAAGACTACAGAGATCTGCAGTCACCACTACTCCATGGCTATGCTAAAGTCAGGCACATGTTATAATGAACTTAAATATACTACTCTCAAATAGTTAACCACTTCACCAGCATGAGTCTTTCCTCTGTAAGTAGTCTCCTCTGTTACTCTAAAGAGGGCTGAGTGGCATCTCTTTAGCCAGTTCCCTACATCAAATCCCAATTCTTATATTTGCATCCATTTCTTATCTCTCAGTCTTTCCCTGGAGGACCTCTTTGCTGTTTGTGTGCTGTTCATCCTGCCCGTTAATTAGCAGGAAGGAGGAACGCCTTGAATAATGTGGCCTATCTGACCAAAATATCCTTGATTATTTTTAATCCCTCCCTCCCACTCTCCCTCTCTCCCTCTCCATCCCTCTCTCCTTCTCTCTCTCTCTCTCTCTCTTTCTTTTGTTCTTTTTTCTACCTTTCTTTCTCTTTCCTTCCTTTCTTCATTCTTTATTTTTGACAGATTAAGCATATGATCCTGTTAAATTAGATAGGAAATGGCTTGATAGATAAATTAATACTTGCTAATATATCAGTACACCTCTTTCATAGTCAAGAAATTTTAATGATAAATATTATAACTATCATTTATTTTCAAAAATCTTGAAAATTCTAAAACAGAACCACCTCAACAATCTGGAATCTTTTGTAAAATGTTCTTTCTCCTTGTGGGATATGGGAAGAGCGACAGCTTTCAAGTGAACATACTCTTATCTTTCCTTCTTGCTTTACTACTGGCCAAATCATTAAGAAATTCTACCCAGCACGTGCACTGGGTAGAAGAATGTCTGTTAGAACAGAATAACAGATTTCAAGATTATCTTTTCTGGGCTTATTAGCTAGCTTAAAACGAGTTGATACAAGACCAAACATGACCTGGAGTTCTTTAGATGGAAGATATGATACAAAGGCGTGTCTAGGAATAAAGGACAATGTGTATGGGGGTCATAGGTTAGAGGAATGTTTCCAGTCAAAAATTTCTAAAGATTGATGACAAACACCAGAAAAAGCCAAGAGATGGACAAAGCACAGGTTTTCACCTATAAACAACCCATTGATATTAGCTGCTTAGCATCATGATTTTAGACATCCAAACTCCAGCATCATTAGATAAATGGCATATTTTTCTTGAAACCTCCCTTTCTGGCATAATATCTATAGCCTACCTATAAAAAGTACTTATGAACTACACAATCGTAAGCTGCTGTGCAGGAAAGCTAAACATTGTTTAGATTTAAACACATTATCTAACCATGTTAGCACCAAAAAAGCAGCTGACAGCAGCACATACTTTTCTCTCAAGCCATTGCTGCTCCTGCTTGAAAATTGACCAGTCATCATTAGAACATATTACTTCATGAATAAGTCATTCTCTATGCTCCTCAGATCTATGACATCAACTTCCACATATTAACTAGTTACGGGTGGAAAGTCAATGTATTTTCATAGAAATAGCTACATTCTGTGTCTGGATCTGCTACTGAATGACTATGGAAACTTTGAAAATGTAGGTAGCATTCTGAGGCAAATAGTCTATCTTCAACTGGTCAGTTGAAATGACTTGTGTCTTTAAGCAAAAGGACTGAATTATCATTTCTCATTTGCAGTTCCTTGGTCAATAACTTTGTTAGATCACTTCAATCTGTTTTAATTGCAATAGCCAGAACCTCACAATGCTTGCAAATTATGCACCCCAGAAACTTGTTCTCAACAACTCTTTTCTTCCTAGAAGTCTGCGAGAATATGGGCATGCATCATCTGTCATTTATAAAATTCATCCTCTAACTGTTCAGTCCCTTGACTTAGTAAAAGATTCTCCAACATTGTGTAATTGGATTTTTGCCCTTCCACTACTCTTTCCACCTTAATGTGGGTCAACTAATATTTAACTTTGCCTCTTTAAGTATTAAGTTTCCTTCTAAGATGTAAGCTATTGAATAGAAATGTACATTTCCCAGGAAAGAAAAATTCAGCATTCTGTAATGGCTCAGTAACTCTCTTTCACCTGTCCTCTTCCACATGTTTTCTCAGTGTTTGGGGTAAAGGATTGCAGGATGCTAAGATGTCAGAATGTGTTTACTCAATTCTTCAGATGCTGCATATTTTTAAGTGCAAGAAGTTTGTGTTTTCGGCAAGAGGAGACACTCTTGCAGGCATATTAGCTAACAAATGAAAAAGTCCATTACATAGATAACATTTTCAGATATGAAAATTATGGTTTAAGGCAAAACATACGTGAAAGGAAAGAAAATAGCCAAGCTGATAGCAAAGCCAGTTCTTTAGTGGCCCTGTGCCTCATGGCTGTGCTGCTGTTCCAGCACCTGTAATCTGCTTCTGTGCTTAAAGGTAATAAAAGTAGTTTCTCAGTGTGACCTCCTCTGTGTCTTCCATTCTGTGTTATGATCTAAAAAAAAAAAACAATCCAAATTGACTACCTGACTATGTAGTGGCATGGAAGAATTTTATAAATAGAAACAGACAAACAAAAAAGAGGCTTGACTCTCTCCAATTCTTTTTGCTCAGTAGCCTTAGACCTCCTACTAAACTTATCTGACACATAAGTGACTCTTCTGGAGCAAGAAGAGGGTAGACTGGGAAGGGTGCTAAAGTCTTTTACTATTTCCTGGAAGCCTTTGGTGAAATTGGTGCAATATGAGGATTATTAAGAGATCACCTTCAATGAAAAAAACCTTCTGTTCAAAATGATCTTCATTTTAAAGAATAAAATGGAAAGGTATAACTACAAATTAAATTATAAATAATTATAGAAATTTATGAGTGTATCTTTGTAATGAATTCTAGAGTAAAATAAATCTTGTCTCATGACAGCCACCTTGGAGCTGGTGCTTAAGATATCTGTAATTTAACAAGCAGGGATACTGCCCTCTCCTATTACACATTGATAGTTTAGGGACCATTGTCACAGCCATTATGAAGATGCTCATCGCTCATACTTTTCCCTCTTATTGTAGTGAACATTGACTAATATTCAAGACTTGGCATTAGAAAATAAATGAGTGTATAAGGTAACAACATGCCCTCAGTTTTCAGCTATCTATGAAAGAATAGAGTGTCTGGAAGAATAACTTCTACTTTTTGTGCCTTCCATGTTTGCATTTTTCAGTTAAGTAGATTGTGATTAGAGAATCTAAATTTTATATATATATATATATATATATATATATATATATATATATATATAGCCAAACTAAGCCCTAAGGCTACATCTCTATCGTTGCCCTTTCTTTCTGTTTCTCTTTTTCTCTTTGAATCCCTTCAATGATCTCTTATCAACTTTATGATTTTTCTCATAAAAAGAAGGCAGTGCAAACATCTAATCATTTTTTTCAACTGTACTTAAGTCCCTTTAATGGATTATACTTTGTATCCCAAAGATGCAGGAACTTTAATATCTGGATAGGGCACTTTCAGATACTCCATTTATGCTACAAAATGTATTTAACATCAAAAGCATTTCTTTAAAGAATTCATTTATTGACATTTCATGAAAAAGGAGCTATAAGAAAGGCAATTCAGAAAATAGACAAGAATACATTTGTCACTATTTGAATTTCAAATTAACCTTAATGTCATTTCAGTAGTACGCAGATCTCTTTGATCATACATTTTGTGCTTAATTACTTATCCATAAATACAATTTTCTTAGTTTATACACATTTTCTTTTAGGCTTTAGATCTTAATACCTTCTTTAATGACTGATATTCCTCTAATGAACAATATATAATATTATTTTTAGTTTGTCATCTTTAGACACCATAGTGCCAAGAATCATTTCTGATGAACAATATTGTTTTCTTTTGCTTTGAAAAAAAGTGCCTTACATACTGACAAAGCTTATCAAAGTGCTTAAAATTCACTCTTTCCTATATGTTTAGTTTGAGTTTACCAATGCACAATTGGATGCAAATATTAGGATTCACTCAAAATTGAGTGAGCGTCTACAGAAAAATGCACCTAGATGTCTCACCACTGATCAAAATGTTCAAATTAAACTCGGACTATACAGATTCAAAACTTTTATTTGAGAATAACTGTGGGGATATAGTTATGTGTTCCTATTTTGTTGTTATTACTGTTGTTTATGTTAGAATTTTTGGTAATATAGATGGAATCACAATATGCTAAATGCTTATATTCGAGTCATTGTTTAATTCCCTTAGTTACCCATAATAATATCAACAACCTGAATTAAGATATTATGAGAGGAAATACTGACTTTATATTACTGTTCCTAATGACCTATGATTCAAATGAAAGGCCTATATTTGATGAGGAATACCAAGTTGAAATCCAGCTTCAACATCATATTTGTGCTAATTTAGCATTAGTAGTTATTGATGATATGTTCAAATTATTTTTCACTTGGTGATTTCTAATGATACACCATTAAAATTCAGATATTCTATTTCTATGCCAGTAGGATGAGGGTGACTCTTTTTCTAAGACCTGAAATTCCTTGAACAATGAAAAACAAATTTGACTAGAATTTGTATTGTATTTTTAGCATTTGTCGATCTAACACAAAGAGTGTTCTCTTGGAAGGTAATAGCAAATTATTTCCACAAAATTAAAATTATGAGACCTGAACCAAACCTAGCATTCACAAACCATGACACTGAGGAAATGACACCCACATTTGATTTTAAGTCTTCTAAATCCAAATCTGGAGTTTTCTCATTTTAGCATAGCTCTTTAAAGTCACACATTACTACTAAAGCATACAATTTTTGGAGGCAATAATAAATCCAAACAATGAGCAGAAAACTAGTAGTATCTAAAATTAACTCACTACTGAATGTATTCTCAAGTATCACAAAATAAACTCTTTTCATGTATACACAGGATGATATAATATTAACATTCTTACTCTTTACTGTAGATAAGTAAAGAAACTATTTTCTATATTATATATAAAGTAGCAACACAAGAAAATCAAGAAGAACAAAGACCAACGTGTGGATACTTCATTCCTCCTTAGAATAGAGAACAAAACACCCATGAAAGGAATTAAAGAGACAAAGTTTGGAGCTAAGATGAAAGGATGGTCCATGCAGAGACTACCCCACCTGGGGATCCTTCCCATAATCAGCCACCAAACCCAGACATTATTTCATATGCCAGCAAGATTTTGCTGAAAGGACCCTGATATAGTTGTCTCTTTTGAGGCTATACCAGTGCCTGGCAAATACAGAAGTGGATACTTACAGTCATCTATATGATGGAACACAGGGCTCCCAATGCAGGAGCTAGAGAAAGCACCCAAGGAGCTGAAGGGGTCTAGAACCCTATAGGTGGAACAACAATATGAACTAACCAGTATTCTCAGAGCTTGTGTCTCTAGCTGCATATGTAGCAGAAGATGGCCTAGTTGGCCATCAATGGGAAGAGAGGCCCCTTGGTCTTGCAAACTTTATATGTCCCAGTAAAGCGGGAACACCAGGGCCAAGAAATGGGAGTTTGGCGGGTAGGGGAGCAGGGCCGGGTGGGGGGGATTACAGGGAACTTTTTGGATAGCATTGGAAATGTAAATAAAGAAAATATCTTAAAAAAAAAAAAAAAAAAAAAAAAAAAAAAAAAAAACAGATTGGGAAAAAATAAACCCGCCCCAGCCTCAGAACTGGCAGGGGTCCTGGAAATAAATAAATAAATAAATAAATAAATAAATAAATAAATAAAGTAACAGTGCTAGTGATTGTCATAGCTGATAATTTACATTACATGCATGTTGTAACTACATAGCTCATCCTGTTAACAACTGTCTTAGATTATAAACAATTCTCAGGAAAATGGCTATTGCAGCTCTGCCCTGCCTCACTTGAAAATACTCTAAGATGTCTGTGCCACTGTAAGCCATATAATTTAAATTCACGGACTTTCTCATTTCCTTGCTATCTTTCAGCATTTTACTCAAACAGCTAAAATCTCTAAGGAGAAGATCCATATCATTCCGTGGGATTTAGATCCACTCATCTCTGTTTTCAAACACTGTCTGTAGTAGGTCCGCTCAAATTGTCTCCACTATACCAAATGTTTTATGCTCATCTTTTCTTTAAATGGGCTGTTTCTTTGTTTCTCTCAAGTCGTGTTCTTTAGAAGACCCTTTTCCTCTTCATTAACCCAACTTAACAAAATAGCAACATTAATTACACTAAAAATGATAAACTATTTACAACGAGGACTCCACTTGCCTCCTCCTCGCGTCTCTTGTCATCCACTCACCTATCTAAATACAGCTTCTAATACATACAAGTTTTTATGCATTCTTGAATGAAATCCCACTTGATCCCTAGAAGTGCTTATGCTAGAAGAGTAACTTTCAAGATGCCCTAGTGGCTTGCTTCCTGGCTTTTCTATGTTTTTGATGTTGTCTCCTCAGACAAATATTCCCTAACTATTCAGCATAATTCTGCAATCCTGAGAATCTTTCTGACTGCCATTATTTTGAGCACTTAGTCATATCAAACTGTTGTTTCACTGAGCAAGTTTATGTATGGCACCTACTCAAAAATAAGCTTCATAAGAAATGTAGCTAATTAATTGCTAGAACACGTGCATTGACTGGTATTCCTTACCTGTAATAAAAATTTGACAAACAAATGCATTCACGAGTAAATAAATGGTCCTCCTTTGCCCAGAATGGTGCAAACTCCCGATGTTGTTTTCTTTCTCATGGACCAGGCACTTAATATTTCATAGGTCTAAAAATATAAGGCTTGTGTCTTTCTTCAGCATTTTTTGAGTTTCAAACTGACCATCATATCCATCATCCTTACCAATTTATGTAATATTTCCTCTTGGTCTTTAGTAGTTTATAGAAAATTATTATGTTCCAGTGCCCGCAATTCAGCACTTTCTACTTAAGACTCATTAAGTATGTTTTCTATAAGTATGCCCCATCAAAATTGACACATCAATAAATGATTTCTTACATCTGAAAGTATATATTTCAGATAACTTGTCTTTTCTTTATGTGAGAACTATGTTTCTTATTCTCTCTTGCTCTCTTTTCTCTTTTTAAAGTCATCAACTCAGTTCCTGCTTTTGTTTGTTTTGTCATATACTATGGGTGGACCTGCAAAATACTGATAACTGTAAACATTTACCAGTTTACTTTTGGTGTACACAGTTGTTTGGAGTTGGCCCATGAATGCTATTCTGTAGAAAGAGAACATCAAGGGAAAACAGCTTCTTGTCTTGTTTTCCATTTCAGCAGTTACATGCTAAGATGTGCTAACATTCTTCTTAATGCCAGTTCCTCAGACCATACTACAATCTAGTACTTTTCTGATTAAATAACATACAGTTATATTTCAAATTTCACAATCAGCATTAAACAAAGAGGTATTCAGTATGATAAGGATGTAATAATCTATTTAGTGACATATGGGATTAAATTTTTCTTATATATAAGGGCCCTCCAAACCCATTTATGTTGATGTGAGAATAAGATCTGCTAAGAAGCCCAATGACATTAGAAAGTTATAAAAGTTCTAGAGAAAACAAATGATTTTAAATTTAGATAGTAATTTCCGGTAAAAGGTCAATTTTATAGCCATGTTAAATGCATTGTGTTATATTTTAAAGGATAAAATAAAACACTCAAAGACCATGGATTAAGATTTAACTCAAGTTCTTTTATTATAAAACTTAAGGATCAATCTTTTAAGCACTCATACATTTTTCTTGTAAATAAAGGGTCATGGTACCTCCTGCATGGCTAATAATGTTAATAAAAGTCTGTGAATATATTTTCTGAAATATGCTCTGGAGGTTACATATTGTCAGCTGCACAGTAATGATTTGATAATAGTAGCATCATTGATACCACAAATATAAAAGGAGGAAATGCAATTGAGCATTTCAGAAAAATATGTTTCAGTTTCTACTCTCCACAGTTTTCACTGGAAAAATAAATCTAAAAGATATTTAAGAAGATCCTAGGAAGAATTTGAATTATTTTAATTGCATCTTCTGGAGCTAGGAGAGGTAACTTGGTAATTAAGAGCCTACTCAGTTTGGTTCCTAGCACTCTTGCCAGGCTGCTCAGATTGCCTGTAACTCAGGCTATCTGCGTCCAACAACTCAGATTTCAGTGGGCATTTGAACTCACATGCAGACACCCCCATACAGACATCCTCATATATACATAAAAGAAAATACAGCAAAATTGCATCTTCAGTTAAGACTACATAAAAGAAAATACATACATAAAAATACATACATAAAAGAAAATACAGCAAAATTGCATCTTCAGTTAAGACTAGGCAGTATTCTTAAATAATTATATTTATTTAAGTTATATATTTATATTAAAAAGCTGAACACTATATACTTCATTAATCGTGGACATAAAATTCCACTTACAGTTTACTTGTGACTTGGGTAAATATTGTTCTACTGGAGCAATAATACAAACTGACAAGAAGTAACTGAAATCTTAATATTATACTTAAATATTTGACCAATACATATTGTACCCTTATTAAATAATAAAGCAAATGTGTTATTCCATCTTAACATGTAAAATAAGAATAATAAAAGTTGATTTTAATAAGACTGTGGAGACAGTTCTTGAATTCATGAATAATAATCTGTCATTCACATGTCATTGCTGATAATCAACATGCATTCTGTGAGAAATAATTTGTTTTCAGTAGTTATTTTCACTTCTCATAGATATTATTGTCAATAAACTGGTGCCATGCCTCCATCCCAGCCACCCAGTGCTTACAAGGGATTTCTGATGCTTTTGACCCAACTAAATTTTCCTTGATTTGCCATACTTTTCACTACACTTATTTTCCATCCTAAACTATCTGATTTAACCCTTTGTTTACTCCCCAAAAAACTATCCTTTAAGGACATAAAAGAAACTTTTAAAAATAATTCCAGGTACATGCACCTCCAGAGACAGATCATGTGATAACATAAATGGGCATAAGCTTCTTTTCACTTGATTAACAATAGTTTGACTCAAAATTAAAAAAAAATAAATTAAATGAAAGTATGGAACACATGTCTTCTGACTGTCATGGTTTTTCTGTTTTCTCTTTCTCTTTTCCTCCTCTTCTGCTATTCCATCCCCCGGCCCCTTAATTACTTCCCTCCTGCTCAGTCTCTCTTCTTCCCTTCATTTCTTTTTGCATTTCTCCATCATTCTGTCCTTCTCTCTTATCTTCTTTCATTCTAATCTTTCTTTCCTAGTTCCTCTGTTTGTCCCTCCCTCCCTCTCTCCCTTCCTCCTGCCCTCCATCCTTTCCTTTCTTCCTTCCTTATTTATTGCTTCCATGGATTCCTCCTGCCACCATCCTCAATGTGACATACCATGAGGGCTTATTGTGCAGTAAAGATAAAGTTGATTTATATCATAGATGTTATGTACCTATTTGTAGTTTTTTTTTAAAATACAGAACATTAGAGAGGTTAAGTTAATTGTCAAAAGTTGGGCAAGCTTGGTTGTGATTAAGCTAGGTTTCTCACTACAGAGCCACTGAAATCTAGGGTTTAATATATTCAGTCATGAACAGACCTTTCATTGTGTTCACTGAAACAGCCCAATCCAGTACAGTTGCTTGCTTCACAGACTCTAGACTGAACTATGGCTATAATGACCAAAGTGATCTTAATGTTCCTACCTATGTTCCTTTCTTCCAAGCTATTTCACTTCATGATAGTCTTAAAGACTTTCATGATAGGAAGATGCATTTTCAATAGTCATAGTCCACTCATGAATACTCTCATTTTTCTTGGAGGCACAGTTTCTATGCATTTCGAACCAGGGAAGTTTAAAAGAAATTCTATTTCTGTGAGTAATTCTTCATTGTGAAATAATAATGGCATAAAATGTTAAATGTAGTCTCCTAGAAAGGAAAAAAATGAACTCCCTGTGATGCCTGTGGAGAATAACAGGAGAAATTTCTGACTTCCCTAATCCATTTTATAAATGTTTGAAATGAATATTCCACAATGGAGAGAAAGATTTGGATTACTCCCTGAAATGAGCTAAAATAGCTTACCCTTCTCAGATGGACTTTTCTGGATGCTTTCTCAGCTTAAAATGGAGATGGATCTATATGATTTAAAGGTATGGGAAGGATGGCTGAGGCACACAAATTTAAATTGCAGTAGAGTGATGTTGAGCGTGTCAAGGCATAGAATCTCCTAAGAGTGGCAATGAGTCAATTCCTCGCTTCTTAGTAAATGCTGGAATGGCTGAGGTCAGGAGTCTGTTTGAAATGAATCGGGATACCACAGTACTGACCTTAACATGTGATAGCTCATTATTGTGACATCATAAGGTTGCAATGTGGGACAATCAATCACTATTCCTGAGAACTTTTACTGCACTTTTCCCTACAGGACATGGCTGCATTCATATGAGATTCATAGGAGGTTCAGAATATTTTTAACTCTCTTCCCTTCTTTTCATTCTAAGCTTTTTTTCCCAAGCATATTATAAACTATTGGAGTATTATGTAAGACAGCAAAGGTCTAGTTACCAAAAGTCCTTTGGAATAGCTTTCTATATGTATTACCCAGAATAGAAATTTATTTCATTAACTTACTTAATGCATTTTGTTCTCTATTGCTTAACATGTCCTCCACATGAAGTCTATTCACCCCTAAATGTAAAGTCCTTAAGACTTAGTGGCTCATATCCAATTATCAGATAAAGTAAATAATATTATACCTTGTAACTTGTATTTCATTCAAGCCTTTAATCAAACTCGGTTTTAATTTAATGCAATGACATCTGTTTGAGATCAATATCACTATCATTATTTCAACAAAGAAAAACATACAGTCAGAAAAACTATGCGATTTGATCAAGGTGAAGTACACATGAATGGCAGTGCTAAAAACCTATACTTCAGAATGGTAGTTTTTAACTTCTTTCCTGCTCCTACACACTGATGTCACAGAACTGGTTAAGTTGATTTGCTCTAACCAATAATACTGTTGAAACTGATAAAAAAACCAGTTATGCATTTTGATAAATCTGACCCATATTAACAGTGGAATTTTTATGTATTCTTTAGGACTGTAATGTGTTGAATAAAAAAAATAACATTTAAAAATTACATATATAGGCCTGGTAATGCATGCAACTGTAGAGCATTTCTGTAGCATGTGCTGAGTCATGGCCTGAGTTATTTCCACTTTAAGAATAAAAAAGAAAAATATATGTACATGTAGAATTCTTTAGAAGACAGTATGTGATTTGGGATCATCAATGAGAACCACTGGTTCACTTCTGAAGTCAAGAATGAGATGTGTTTGTGCACTTATTCTCTGATACATTTCCCTTTAAAAATTATTTTCACATTTAATCTATTAATTTGTTAGTGTGTGCTTATGAGAGAGAGAGAGAGAGAGAGAGAGAGAGAGAGAGAGAGAGATTGTATGTTTGAAGATCTAAGAATATCTTTTGAGAGTTGGACCTTTCATTTAGTCTTGTGAGTAACTGGAACTAAACTGTGCTTGGCACCAGGCACCTTTCTGCCATCTAAGGTTTTCATGAAGGAATCGTTCTACTAACTTCTTTGTATTAACACTTGGGGAATACTATAGTACTTCCTTATCCTTGTGGGTTACAGTGTAAAATATCCAGTCATTGTGTGAAAACATAGATGATAAAAATTACTACATACACAATAGTGTTCCTACATGTAAATTCAAATAAATGTGAACATATAAATTAAGTATATTAAGAGATGAATAAGTTAGAGTAGTAAAGGTGATATAGCATTATAAAAGTTATGTGAACACTGTTTGCTGTTTATTGTTTTCTTTTTTATCTTTCCAATTACATTTTTTAAAATTTTCATTTGTCTTTTTATTTATTTATTTTGTCTTTTTTTCCAATTTTTATTAGATATTTTCTTAATTTACATTTCAAATGCTATTCCAAAAGTCCCCTCCCCCTTTCCCCCTCCCTGCTCCCCTGTCCACCCACACCTACTTCTTGGCCCTGGCGGTCCCCTGTATTGGGGCATATAAAGATTGCAGTACCGAGGGGCCTCTCCTCCCAATGATGACCAACTAGGCCATCTTCTGCTACATATGGAGCTAGAGACATGAGTTCTGGGGGTTCTGGTTAGTTCATATTGTTGATCCTCTTCTAGGGTTGCAGACCCCTTCAGCTCCTGGGGTTCTATCTCTAGCTTCTCCATTGTGGGCCCTGTGTTCCCTCTTATAGATGATTATGAGCATCCACTTTTACATTTTTACCTCATTTTCTACCTGTCTAAGTTGTAAACACTATTGTTGTGATTTATATCATTGCTAAATAAAAGAAGCTTTACTTGGCCTCAAGTAATCAAATACTTTAACAGTTGATCTGATTGCTACAAAAGGTTTATTATATATAGGGGGTGGGTACACATGCTGAAGAGATCACATGCTGGGAGTAAAATTAGGTAGGATACCCTTAAATTTAACCATGCTCATTCAAATGGTGTCCAATGTAAAATGTACGAATTGTTCAATTCTAATTTATTATTTATTTTGGAGCATTGTTGACACATTAAGAAAAGTTAATGTCAGATGAGATTTATTTCAAACTATATACAATTAACATTAAAGAAATATAGTAATAGAGGAAAAGGTGAGCATATATAACATGGATTATTTATGTGTATGCTTGTGTATATGTGTATGTGTGTATATATATATATATATATATATATATATATATATATACCTACATACATATTTTTTTAAATTTAGGTTTAAATATTATAGAGACCAAGTAAAAGTAAAGATGATATAAAAATTTAACATAAAATAATGGGAGTGGAAACTTCTAAGATTTCGACACCTCTCATGAAACTGTCATGTTTAATTTTACAGAGCTGTAAAACTAAGCCATGAAGAACACTATGTGGCACTTAGGAAATGCTCCTCTCCTGATTCAGTGTGCTATAGCATGGAAATTTCTGAGCAGTGAAGATATTTTGCTACTACAAACCTTTAGAAAAATATATATGTATATATGTATTATGTGTATATATACATATATATATATGCACACATGTATATATTTGCAAATATAAATATATTGGCATAAAGTATTTGTACATTTTACATATAATACAAATATAAAAATAAATATATAAAATTTTGAATTCTGATATGTATTAAAGTTGTTTACCAATTTATTGATCCCACTAAGCATAGTGTTTTCTCAAATTGTTCATGAAACTTCATCTGACTCATTTATTGATTTTAGAGCTGTTTCTTCAAGTAGCAATAAAATGTAAGTCTTTGATTCATAAGAGGTAAAGTGTTTGCAGCAGCCATCTCTTCACACATTTTCTTAGAAATAAAGGTTGTTTTTTGAACATGGCTAGCCCCAACCCGGATTGTTACTTCATATTCAATTTAATTTCTTATTAAATTCACATAACCCTCGTCTATCTAAATTAAAAAAAAAAGATCTAGGAATAAAGTTTTGGGTTAATTGTATGATATGGTCTCACTGTGCTGACAAGTGTTTGAAGACTTTCTTTTTTGCTCACAGACATTGCATAACTTACTCTTGTAAAAATATTTTTAATATCCCTGCCTCAAAAAGATAATAAGTACAACAACAACAACAACAATAATAATAATAATAATAATAATAATAATAATAATTAATAATTAAAAACCAAGCTTCATTTGCTTTAATGACCAATTTTATCTCTTTCTTGCTCCAGTCTTATCATCTATGATATAATTTAGAAACGGGATCATGAACATCTTAAGTGGATATATATCACTGATATGAATTTAAATCTCAGTTATGATTAAAGCTTCTCACCTACAAAGAGATTTTTCTTAAGCCTTTCTTAATATACCCCTTCTCTTACTAGACAGTCCTCATTAAATTCTTTAGCTACCGTAGGGATTCTTGGGCTTTGGAGAGCTGAGTGATGTTTGCCATTCAAGGTTCCTGGTAGGAGTTCTGCTTCAAGCAGGGGAGGAAGTACATAATCAGGGGCACACATAATGTCTGTTGGAGAATTGACAACACAGTGATACATCAAAGGCTCTTGTTCTAGAAGGCAAGGTCAAGAGAAGCTATGAGAATATCTGCTTACTCAGTGTCTCAGAAGGAGGCTGTATCCTATAAGCAGACATGAGGAAAGGTAATTGAGAAGGAATAATATCAGTAAAGTGTAGATATAATATGTGATATAGGTTTTCTCTTTACTGGTCTGTTTCTTGGGGTAAAACACAGGGGATAATTTCTGACTCCTTTTGGGGCCAGGCTTGAGTCAGCACTTTCCTTGTAGACATCTGTTTCAGTTGACAGCTGCTAGCCAAGTTCCCTTCCCTGGGAAAAGAGGTACTTGAAACAGAAGGATTTGATAGTTCTGGAAGGAGCAGAGTACTCAGCTCAGGGTGTATGGCATATTAGTGAGGGAGATACAAATGAGAGCATTATTTAATTTTTTTTTCTTCAAGAGAGCATTAAAAGTGAACAAGCTATAACATGCATCACTTATGAGTACAAATGCATTCGTAATAGAATCTCAGAAAAAAAAAAAAAAAAGTAGAAAACCACCTAAACTTCTGGAACATGAAAGGCACAAAGTGGTAAATGAGGAGAACATTGAAGATAGAAAGGAAGTTGATATTTAGTTTACAATCTATCCATAAAATCCTGAGTGCCTGCAAACAGGCAGGTACATACAGTACCAATCATAGAATACATTATAGAGAAAGTAGAAAAGTTATTAACTCGCCAGAACTTGGGATTCACCATCTTTTATTTACTTCTATTAGCAGATAATAGTTGTTCATTTTTGACAATGGAGTATAATGTCTTGCTATATTTATGCATAGTATAAAGGGTGGTTATGTTGCCCATCATCTCAAATAGTTGTATTTAGTTTTAATTCTTTTTATGACATTGCCATAATTATTTCTTGGAATCTTGGTCATGTGTCACATATATGCTCATTGTTTTCCTATTAGTGTGGCTTGACAGACTTCCTCCAAATGCATAGCCATCTTCACTTAACAAAAATCTGTAATATGAGCAACATTGACTGTATCAGTGGACCCAATTTTAGAATTTTGATGCTCAGATCAATACTTGACTCATATTTAGACTTAATATATTTAAGGCTCTGACATTCTGTAATTTGTACTCTATTCAACTCTATAGATATTTAACAATGGTCTCTTCTCTAGGACCATTATCATGTCTTTCTTTCTCTTTGTTCATCCACAGAACTCAGTTTCCATAATTATGTATCTGCCCCTTCTGATTCATTAAAAGAATCTTTAAAAATTACCTTTCTTCTGTGTCTAAATAAGTTTATCATAGCATCAAATACAACATTTTTAATTGGGGAGGGACATTTATGTTCCTCAGAACATGAAGAAGTACAAAAGCACCATCCTGGGGGCAGGTCTTTGTCTGACAAATTCTTTGAGTCAGGTTTTCCTTTGCTATTCACCACTGCATATATCAAGTTAGCCCAAGGAAGGAATCTGTGTCTGCCTCACATCTCACCCTATAAAAAAAAGGGATTGCAAATGTATACACCTGGCTTTTGGTGGTTTCTTGGATGAAAAATTCAGATCCTCAACTTATGTACCAAATGTTTTATCCATAGATACAGCTCTACAGATGCAAGTACAAGGTAGTGTGGCTACCAGATCCTATGTGTCAATATTGGCACAATAGATTCCTCTACCGAAAACAGAATGATGAAATGTTGATAGTCTCATTCAAACTTTAACTAATACATAGAATTAGACAGGAAAATTTGCTCACAACTTTTCCGTTTTAAATTAAGTATATTTACAAGTCCCTGGTCAATGTTCTTCTTCCCTTAATGCTCTTTATCTCATTAAATTCAATCTTTGTATATCATCAGAACTATTACTATTCTCTCTCTCTCTCTCTCTCTCTCTCTCTCTCTCTCTCTCTCTCTGTGTGTGTGTGTGTGTGTGTGTGATATCCTACCCATAATCATCCCACAAATTATATGTACTTGAAACTTTATAAAAATCCAACCAGTTGCGCTTCCTCCACTATGACACAAGAGATCCCCTTCTTTCTCCTGGATTACTGTGATAGCTGCTAATCACCTGGTCATTTACACCTCTTAACTCTCTCAATCTGTACTGGATAAAGAACACATAGGGTCAAGACATTGTTTCTCAGACAATGCTTATTGATAATGTTCTCAGATAATGTTCTGCTTATTGACCTTGTTCCTAATAGTATAGGTCACAATATCATGTTGGGGTTCTGTGCTTTGAATGAAAAAGATGATCTGCAACATATTTGCAAGCGTTAGCTTTTACTATCACCTGACTTTCTTAATTGTACCCCTGTATAGATGCTTAGGCACTCCTGGTCCTTCCTTGGCTGATATTCTCCTGTACTATGTACCACAGTGTCTCATAATATACTCATGTATTATTTTGTTTGTTTTTCTTATTGTCTTTACCTATTATGACAAGTAGGTGAGAGGATTGGTGTTTGTTTTGGTCCCTATGAATCTTTCCCAAACAAAAAAAGCGACTGATTATAGTAGATGCACAGTAAACATTTGTGAAACAATGGGCTTAATCAAGAATTGTTAAGTAATAAACCTGGAAAAAATTATGACAAGTGATCTATCCTATGTATCTAATTTATAAAATAGAAATAATTGTATTACTAATTAATTAAATATTAAGTTTGGAATAGCTAGGGCATATCGAAGAGAAGAAAAATAAAAAAAATTCTGTTTGGAATTCTTATCAGAACATTTTAAATATTTGCACACAATTATTAAATGGAGACATCTTTACTAGCATTACAAGGAATGAAGGCATATGATTAAATGCAATGCAATAAACTATTAGTATCAAATAATTTATCTTTAAGTCTAAGCTATAGATTATAAAATAAAGACTTTTTCAACTGTAGTTAAACTCTACTCAATATTTTGTTTGACTACTCTATGCATTACAATTTGTAATTTCAAAACAATTCAGCATCATGTGAGAATGGGAAGATTTGAAAAATTCTAAGATTTCATATACCATGTTGCAATGAAAAAGTTCTTTGTCTAATGTCTCCCTATTCAATTTTTGAGCTTTCAATGGCTAAGAAAAAGATTCCTCAAACATACTTAACAGTTCCCAAGCATGGACGTAGAATAGCATTTGTTTTTGGTTTTTGTTTGTTTGTTTGTTTTTTGTTGTTGTTGTTTTGTTTTGTTTTTTATGTTAATATTTTATTAGATATTTTCTTCATTTACATTTCAAATGCTATCTCTTTCCTAATTTCCTCTCCGAAAGTCCCCTATTCCCTCCCTCTGCTCTGCTCCCCAACCCACCCATTCCTGCTTCCTGGTCCTGGCATTCCATTGTACTGGGGCATATAATCTTTCCAAGACCAAGGGCCTCTCCTCCCATTGATGGCGGACTAGGCCATCCCCTGCTACATACGCAACTGAAGACACAAGATCTGGGGGTACTAGTTAGCTCATATTATTGTTCCTCCTATAGGGTTGCAGACCCCTTTAGCTCCTTGAGTACTTTCTCTAGCCCAGTTTCCACCTAAATAAATGCAGCTAATCAGCCAATAGGAAATTATATAGCATGGTTTCTTTGGCAGTGTCTTAGGAAAGCAGCAGCAGAGGAGTAGAGGCAATTTACCGGAGCCAGCTAGAGAATGTGCCACCTATTGTTTGCCGATTCTGTATTCTGTGATACTATGTTGCTGGTTGAAATGGTGAACATATTTATATTACACAATAGGGCAAACACTGCAAATTAGAGATCTATTTATTTACTTAGATACTTGTTTTTCTAAGGGCACCATCTCATTCTACCTTGCCCTTTCCAAGTGTGATGTGAACATCCATTAACCCCCATAATTTATGATTACTGTATCTCCTCTGTTCGCAGCACTCACTTTGCAAGTTGCTCTCCATAATAGATGCACACCATTTTCTCGAGGAGAATGATTGCCTCAAATAGTTTTGCTGCCTTCAAATTTGTGCTATGTGGTTTCATTTCTTGAACAGTAAATGTGTGCTGTGAAACGTTTTGCATTAGTGCAAATTTATTTCATTGTGCTTGCAACAGGAGTATGAAGTGTTTAGATAATGTAAACTCTAAGAGATCAAGCTTTAGGAATTTCCATGGTATTCAGTAACTTTATCTCTAAAAGAAATACTTGAGGGGAGGAGGTGTGGGACATGGAGAAGTAGAAGAGAGAGAGAGAGAGAGAGAGAGAGAGAGAGAGAGAGAGAGAGTCTAATATCAAGTGTAAAAACTGAATTAAACATAAAATAAATAGTTGAGAAGAGAAAATGATGTACTGTCGATGGATTGTTTCAGCTTGTAGGAATATGCAAGATGGGAACCTCCATTATAAACACTTATTTTTATTTTAAAAGTGATTTGTATATATCTAGAAACTTCTGAAATTAGGTTGCTTAAACTAAAGTGTGGCAAGGAGATGCATGATTTTCTGATGTGTCTCAAAGCAGTCAATCTCTCACTTCTCAGACTTTAGCTAAACACTGTGAGTGTGGACTAGTCATGAACAACACCACTGCAAAACTCCCATACAAATCAAAATGATGGTGGAACAAGATTCTGTTCTTCTTATATTTATTTTTTGATTCATTTATATTTTTATATATTCTAGGTTTACATTTGCAAATCAACAAAGTACTTTGTGAAAGATTCTCTATATCCCAGTGAATTCGTTTAAAGACTTCACTGCTGTTCTGGCCTGTTCTGCTGTACTGTGAGAAATATATTTCAGTGTTATTACTCAAAGAGAAAGAGCTGTAAAATAAATAGAGAAATAAAGATAAAACATAACCTCTCTATGTGGTTTTCCTAAAAATAATATTCAAATAGCTTTTTACATGTAGCAATTTCTGTTCCTAATAAAATGCTTTCTCTGTTATTGTTTTGGATAATGAATGCTGTTTTATTTTACAATAATACTATAATGTGTCTTATAAAGATCCTTTGGTTTTTAATAAATAATATTTTAAAGTTATTATAAATATATATAGCATGCATTTTAATCTGATACTTCACAGAGCCTTAAATTTTACTTATAAAATGAGTTTATTTTCTGATGATATGTATTATTGTAGATCTCAATTAGTGTTTGCCCTGCGCTTATGAAAGTTGCTGGCAACTACAGTTTCAATAACATACAGAATATTTTCACTAGACACCCAAATCTGGAATGTTTTAAGTTTGGTGTTTTCCTTCTAATTGTTTTGTGCAGAAAAACATGTTAAAATCAATTTTCATAAGACAAAGCATGTCAATACATCTTGATTATGAGCAATAGGATATCCTCATAATTTTTGTTTTACTAAAATATTGTTCGTAAATGTAAAGTTGCTATAAACATAAAATATGTATAACCTGTCTTAAAACCATATTCTTGCTTGTTTATTTTGCAGCCTGGGGTTAACCCTGGGAAGCTTTTCTTTCAAAGAGTAAATCTTTTATTATGAAACCAAAGAGAAACGAGAAATCTTTATCCTTGTATAATCCGAACAGCATTTATTATTTTGAAAATTCACTAAGTGTATCCTGATTTATGAATCGTACGGAGGATTCCCACAGGGGTCCTAACACAGGTCAGAAAGGATCGCAAGCACAATGTTCCTACTGCCTCCGTTGCTGGCAAGTTTTCCTGGTGATTGACAGAGGCTTTGCCTTCTGTTTCACCAGAATTCCAGTTACATTCATGTTGCTTTCCATCAGGGCTCTTGCTGGTTTGTTCAAGCCAGGTGCATCTTTGGCTCAGGAATGAAGTACTGGAAAACACTGGCTCTGATTCCTTGTGTCAAAAGCGTTTTTCTATTCCTAGATAAAGCCCTTGCTTTAAGTAACTCTGTAGCCATTATTTATATGATTCCCCAACCTAATGGGCTTTATAAGTTAATAAAATTCAGAATGCCTCTTTGAACTATGTTTAGTGGTAGAATTAATTGCTGCCTTAATGAGTAATCATCCTACATAACCTTTTCAACCTAGTGTTCTTTAAAAATTCTTCATATTTGAGAGAGTTAAAGGGAGCATTTGTGCAGCTCAATCCAAAGGATGGACCCAACGACTGCGGCTGCCAGGGATCCATCCCACAATCAGTCACCAAACATAGACACTATATCATATGCCAGCAAGATGGTGCTGAAAGGGCCCAGATATAGCTGTCTCGGGGGAAAATATACCAATCCCTGGCAAACATGGAGGTGGAAGNGGGAAGAGAGGCCCCTTGGTTATGCAGACTTTATATGCCCCAATACAGGGGAACGCCGGGGCCAGGGGGTGGGAGCGGGTGGGTAGGGTAGCAGGGCCGGGAGGGGGGAGGATATAGGGAACTTTCTGGATAACACTTGAAATGTAAATGAAGAAAATATCTAATAAAAGTTGAAAAAAAATTCTTCATATTTTGTATATTTGTATATATTTCATTTAGGATTATATGAGATAGATATCTGGCATCAATATCTGACCTACAGACAGGGTACAATCCAAATGTGAAACAAGAAACTATGGTAGTACTCTCTTTGGTGATAGTTGAGAACAAGATGGGAGCATTTGACAATAAAAGCTATGTGTGTATATTAAGTATGATGATACATCTGTAATTCTAGAAATGAGCAGGTATAAGCACAAGGATCATGAGTTTTGGCCTGTCTCTGCTGTCTCTGCTATGTAAGTAAGTCTGAGATGTGTAACCTGGGTTAAAGACATCCTGCACACACACACACACACACACACACACACACAAACATGAGTTTTGGCCTGTCTCTGCTATGTAAGTAAGTCTGAGATATATAACCTGGGTTAAAGACATCCTGCACACACACACACACACACACACACACACACACACACACACACACAAACAGTGAACCAATCCAAGACTTTCTCAGAGGCCCTGATAAAAAGACAAATGGAACGTTTGCTCTTTGTCTTAGTAATGTCTATCTAATTCTGGGGAGTAATAATGTTTGAGGCTTCTCGATATCTGCCTTTTACTCCTTTGACAACTCTGTCTGAGGTATCCCATATTCTCTTTGCCAACATTGGCAATCCCTCTTTCACTCACTCCCATGAAAATAGCATATAAAATGCTGTACTTCTTAATAAACTTTTTGGTATAAGTCACCAGTTTGTGCAAGACTTCATGACCCCAGTATCTCATCCCTGGTACACACACACACACACACACACACACACACACACACACACTGCCACACATGCACACATACTCACATACATAGATTAGAAAGACAGAACAACAGAGAGACAGAAGCAGAGACAGAAACAAATACAGAGCCAGACAAAAAGAGAGAACCAGGTATTTGATTTTACTAAAGAAGAAAAGGGAAGGTTATTAAGAAAGAGCACATCCCAGCCTCATGATGGCTCAACAGGGACATCTTTCCCACTAAAGCTTGAGACGTTAAATCCCTGTTATCCGCAAAATAGAAGTAGAGATCCAACTTCCATAAATTGTTATCTGGATCACTCCCTATCTTAACACACATATCATAGGATAAATACATACACACAGAATTTTTTTTTAAAGCAACCAAATAAATAAATACTAAATCCATTAAAAAATACAGACAGAAAACTATCACATAATTTTATCCAATTATTCATAATAAACAAAAAAAATGTGACCATAACTCAACTCTTATAAAGACAGAAGACCTTTAAGAAATTAAGATTCTAATCTTCAGCAGGCTACATAGAGCAAAGACTCCACACAAGAGTGACATCAGAGAAGACCACATAGAGAAAAGGCTTTCTTCTTTTTCTTCTTCTTTTTTTAATTAAATATTTTCTTTATTTACACTTCAAATGTTATCCCCTTTCCTGGCTTTCTTCTTTTTCTAAGCAGATGAAAGAAAAACATGTAACACCCTTATACCATTGCTTAAGATGACACATCTTCACAATATAACAAACTAAATAAACAGAAGTTAATTTTAAAAAAATGATGAAAATTATGAAAATAAATCAGAAAGAAAAGAAATATCATGCTATTATTTGATTTGTTCTATTTTAGATTTTTTAAATTGTTGTTTTTTTTTTTCCTGTTTGTTTTCTAACAAGGAATGAAATCATGTAGCTGAGTGGGTGTGGAACCAAGAAGATTATAGAAGTAACTGAGAAAAGGGAAACACTGATGTGAATCTATTGTATGAAAGAAATCTATTTTTAAAAGTAAATGAATAAAGGTACATATCTCCCTAAGATTCAGCACGACCTAGCAATAAAGACCCTTATGGCTCCTTCCTCACTGAGTCAGTAGTGGCTAAGTAGGTAATAAAAACACTGTTGTTATAGTAACATTCAGGGAGATCCAAATATAACAATGCAGAAAGACAATAGATTCTATTCCAAATAAGCAAAGGACATTGCAGGTCATTAAATGAATAAGTTTGATATCAAAATCGTCTCAAGAGAACTCACTCATTTTCTTATAGAATATCAACTATAAAATATTTTGAAAAGGACATGACATTATAATACAACTTAGAGACAGATAAATACTGACAGAAGACATCCTGAGCATAACCTATTTGGTTTCAGGTTCCCAATAACATCTCTTCCCATCCTTTTAAAGCACCTTCACTGTTGGGAATTCAAGTAAGTACTTGTTACTTAAAATGGCAACTACTAACTCCTCCCTTATCAGGAATGGTGCTGAATGTCCAGCCATATGAATTTTTGTTTTGTTCCATTACAGTGAAAACTGCAGCTGGGCAAGCAGGCTACTTGCATTTCCCACAGCTGGGTGGCTGCCTTGCTTTGACTCTAGTACAAGATTTAACAAGAATGGAGGCTGTAACCGTGCTCTCAGCCCACACAGAGTCATTTGTGTTGGGTCACTAGCAGTTTCATTCTTCCTTATAGGTTCATTCAAGCAATAACAGCTTTCCCAATAATCCAACAGAAAATACATTCACGCTGTCAACGCATCAAGTTTTCCAATCAGCAAGCCTCCAAAGGGATAATAAAGACAGTTACCTTTCCCAAATGCTTTGTTCCATATTAATGATCCAAATGCTACCCCATTTTCAAAACAACAGGAAGGTGGTACATCACCATTTGTCCCTCCTTTCATTCTGAATTCTGGCAGGCCTGTTTACCACCCTTTAAACTCCCAGAGCAGCAGGTGGAAACATCTGTTTGAGTAACAGTTTGACTCCCCATCATTCTGCATAAATCTCCAGTAGTAAAAGTTTTATGAGGTGAGTACTTTCCTGTTTCATCCTTTTGTAGGGGACTAAAGGCCCAAGTAAACAAGATGAAATGGCCAGACTTCTAGCCATATGCTGATATCCACATGTGTACATATGGGAGGGAACAGAAGCTGTCAGATGTACCAAAGAAACATTATAATTATCTGAAAAGTAATTAACAACCTCACTGTCAATAGATCTTTGAAGGATTTTAGCAGTGTAAATTATAGCTCTCACATACCTGTAGCAAGTTGTCTTTGTACCAGTTTTCCTGTTTGCCACGCTTGAATCCAGTTAATTTACTGAGATTCTGAAGAGGTGTCAGGATGTCTCCATTGTGTCAAAATACATGCATTATTCTTTTTTCCTTCGGTAATTCCTATATCAAGTATAATTAAAGTACATAATTAGAACTACAGCTTAGTCAAGGCTACATTTTTATTACCCTTGACTTCACTAGTAGCAATTTGATTGCTGCTATTTTTACTAAGAGTAAGCATACAGAGAAGTTTCAAAATAAGTGTATTACATGTCATCATGATTTTGCATCTACTCTGATAATATATTTTTAAAAAATCTATCTAGATCAATGAAAGATAAGATATCCATAAGAGTTATTGATCAACATATCAAATTTCATTAAAATGTGCTTTTATATTGAAATACAATTATATTCTGAAGAACATTTGACATTGAGGAGTTACCATACCTGATTATATGATGGTTATTTCTCTAAGTATATGTTATTGAGTACCCTTTTCCAAGGATGTATTCTCCCTGCTTTCCAAGGATGGGATCTATATTGGTCTCATCATTCAAATAAGGAAAAAAAAAACTTTAATTTCAGTTATCAAAATCTATGGTTGCTTTCTTTATTCAACTAAGGGATAGAAGCATAGGTTATTTATTATTTTACTTTACTTCAATAATAAAATAGTTTGTACACAAAATATGATCTAAGAGAATCAAAGACTTTTGCATTAGAACTTTAGTAAATCCTAAGTAAAAACTAACTATGAAATTTATATCATAATTAATTATGTATCTTTTATTAATAGATATTTATACTACTATTAAATAAAAATAATGAAAGTTCATAGATTTCAGTTGAGTATAAACCTTAGAAGATGAAACCAAGATGAGGTCACTCAGGTTAAGCAATACAGTCATAATAAAATTTTTTTTCTGTCTTTTTTTTTAATTAGATATTTTCTTAATTTACATTTCAAATGCTATTCCAAAAGTCCCCTCCCCCCCCCCCCNCCCCCCTCCCCCCTCCCTGCTCCCCTGCCCACCCACTCCCACTTCATGGCCCTGGCGTTCCCCTGTATTGGGGCATATAAAGATTGCAGTACCAAGGGGCCTCTCCTCCAAATGATGGCTGACCAGGCCATCTTCTGTTACATATGGTGCTAGAGACACGAGTTATGACTGAAAAAAAATTCAGTCATAATAAAATTTAATAAAACAGAAAAAAAATCTAAAAGAAGCTAGTTTTTAACAAATGTAAAGAAGATATACGATATAATCTAAAAAGGTCTTGTCACTTGAGGTATGGTAATGAATGTCCCTTATCTTTCAGTTTAATGCAGGGAACTGACAAAATGCTACATACTGATAACTAGCCAGTAATTTACCTTATGCTATTCTCTTCTTCTTGCCCAAGCTATGTCACTGAAACCAGCTATTTTTCCAAGCCCAAAGAAGAGCTTTCTATTTTAATAGATGGAATACTATCCAAATCTTAAACATATTTGGAAACCAAAACAAAGCATATTTCATCTGGACTGAATGCATTGAAAATTTCATCTTCAACACTATTGTGGTTACTTTTTGTTCTGTGATAAATCGCTGAAAAATAGTGACTTAGGGTATCTTTCATCTAGTTCTTAAATTTAACTGTCCATCCCAGGGATGGAACTCAAGACAAATAGGAATTTTGTAAAATATTATTGATAGCTTATTCTCTGATTTGTTCTCTAACAGGCTCATTCATAGATAACTTTTTATACTGTCCGGTACCAACTAAGTAGTTGTGGTAACTCCTCGAAGTAGACTGGACCATCCTAAATAAACTAAAAATCAAGCCAGTTGTGCATAGATATGCTCATATGTCAATCAAACCAGTTGGACAACTAGGCTATTCCTCAGTCAAAAAATTTTACTCTCAGATGACTTTAGGCTGTCTCAAATTCACAATCAATGCTAACTTGGATAGACACCATACCATTTTCAAGTTCTGTATTACTCTGTTTCAACCATAAAAATATTCTGCAAACATTTTTTGATTTATAGGACTTAACTAGTAAAGTCAATAAAATATTACATTCACTTAAATCAGTAGTTCTCAAACTTCCTAATGCTACAACCATTTAATAAAGTCATTCATGTTGCGGTGGCTCCACACCCATAAAATTAATTGGTTGCTATTGTTGTGAATCATAATATAAACATCTGTGTTTTTCAATGGTCTTGGCAACCCCTATGAAAGAGTTAATCAATCCTCAAAGGGTTTGCTACCCACAGGTTGAAAACTGCTGACTAAAATCATTGTATTTTTAAATTTTAATGTTCTTGTATTAACTGGTTTATTAGATACTGTCAACAATTGTATTGTTCTTTTCTTCACTTCTAAAGATCATTATAGCAGAATAATAAAAACACTTCTGACTTTTCTTGTTTAAGAAATAGCTAACCAGAGGCTGGAGAGGTAATTCAGTCATTTAGAGGACTTCTTGAATGTCCTAGTTACAGAAGATGGCTAGTTCAGGCTTCATGTCCTCCTTTTACTAGGAACCTTTGCTAATATTTCTGGGACACTTCTTCATGTTTATACACTAGGGCTGAATGATAGATACAGGACCTTTCTAAATCCAAGATCAAGAGGACTAGGTTAAATCTTCCCCGTAAGTCTTATGTAAAAGTCTTCCACTGATATCCTGGACTTGAAAACAAATCTTGCCTTTCTCAAAATCATTTCCTACATGAAGTCCTGAATTCAAATACATTTAAACCAAACTACACTTTCCTATAAGAAATTATTCTTCAATCTCCTACTAAGTAAATCTAGAAACCAAATAGATCTATATGAGCAGAGGTTCAAGTCTGCTATCTTTTAATCCTAAAAGTCACCTTGTAAAGTAGGTATTCTTCCATATTTTTAGATAAGAAAAATGAGCCTTAAAGAAAGTAATGTTTAGAAAAAAAGTCACTTTATGATAGAAAGAGATAGCTATGTCTCATAGCACAGTATCTGAATTTACAGATGGTGGCAGAGCTCAGCACGACACTTTGGTTCTCCAAATTCTGCTTCTGAATTTGTTTCCTCTATCTATTTAACTGGGACCAATAACAAAGGAGAATAAACTACACTTGTGTTATCTGTCAGTATCATTGAGAAAGCAGAGTATGAAGTTGCAGAGAGCCCCTCATACGTTCTTTCTGTTGCCTTATTTCACTAAATAGTTTTATACAATCTGCTATTCTGAAAATTCGTGTGTGAATACATTTTTTCTTTCTACTTCAATATTATCTGTGTTAAATATTCTCATATTCAAGCAATGATGTGCAGATATTTAAATATTTTAAAAAGAGAGTAATTATCATGATTCAGAGTGAAAAAAAGTTTATGAAGTAGACATGAGTATGTAGTAGAGAATCTGAGAGGAGTGAGAAGGAATGTGGGGGAACATGATCAAGATACATTGAATTCATATATGAAATACACAGTTAGAGAAAGGACTAAAGGAGCTGAAGGAGTTTGCAACTACATAGGAAGAACAACAATATCAACCAACCAGATACCCCAGGGGTCCCAGGAACTAAATCACCAACCAAATAGTACACATGGAGTGACCTATGGTTTGAGCCACATATGTAGCAAAGGATGTCCTTATTGGGCATCAATAAGAAGGGAGGCCCTTGGTCTTTGAAGGCTCAATGCCCCAGTGTAGGGGAACGTGAGAGCAGGGAGGCAGGAGTTGGTGGGTGGGTAAACATAGAGAATCAGGGGGATTGGTGATGGGATAGGGATTTCTTGGGTGGGGGCGGGAAAGGGGATAACATTTGAAATGTAAATAAAGAAAACAAACCATATGAAACTCAGAAAGAGTGAAGACCAATGTGTGGATACTTTGGTCATTTTTACAAGGAGGAACAAAATACCCATGGAAGGAGTTACAGAGACAAAGTATGGAGCAGAGACTGAAGGAAATACTATACAGAGACTGCCCCACCTGGGGAACCATTCCACTTACAGTCACCAAACCCAGTTACTATTGTGGATGCCAAGAAGTGCTTGCTGACAGGAGCCTGGTATGGCTGTCTCCTGAGAGGATCTCCAGTGCCAGACAAATACAGTGGTGGATGCTCACAGCCAACCACTGTTCTGAGCACAGGGTCCTCAATGGAGGAGCTAGAGAAAGGACCTGAGGAGCTGAAGAGAAGTTTGCAGCCCCATAGGAGGAACATTATGAACTAACCAGTACCCCAGAGCTCCCAGGAACTAAACCACCCATACAGGATTACACATGGAGGAACCTATGACTCCAGCTGCATATGTAGCAGAGGATGGCCATGTAGATCATCCATGGGAGGAAAGGCCCTTGGTTCTGTGAAGGATCTATGTCCCAGTGTGGGGGAATGTGCCAGGGCCAGAAAGCAGGAGAGTGTTGGTTGGTAAGGAAGGAGAGTGGGAGGGGAAACCAGGAAAGGGGATAACATTTGAAATGTAAATAAAGAAAATAACTATTAGAAGAAAAGAAAATATCCAATAAAAAGATATCGAAAAATACTATATTAAACGTTTGTTTGTTTGTTTGTTTGTTTGTTTAATATTTTGGTTTTTCGAGACAGGTTTTTCTGTGTAGCCCTGGCTGTGTTGGAACTCACTCTGTAGACCAGGCTGGCCTCAAACTCAGAAATTCTCCTGCCTCTGCCTCCTGAGTGCTGGGCTTAAAGGCTTGCTCTACCATGTCCGGCTAAAAGTTTTATGGCTAGATTAAAATTATCCCAAGCTGGAACAGTGTTTTCTACTATCTATCTCAAAAAATTAAAAGGATAGCTTTAACTGATTAATAGGAATTTGGAACAGAGAGTGTATATTATTACAACCATGGATTGTATAGTAGACCCATACTCAAATCAACTGACAGTGCCTGTGATTGAAAGGAAATACTAGGAGAGACTTTGGGAGATGAAAAGCTTGGGAATCAATCACATTGTCATATGATTATTGCATAAGATTTATGACCTCTACTGATAAAAAATATACAGGATACTTTTTATTTTGTTCAGAAGTTCCCCTGCCTGTGTGTCTCATAGGAGTAGGATTTTATTCCTTCTCTTGCAGTATGCCTGACACTTGGGCAAGGCTCACATTCTGGAAGAGTAAGCTACCTGTACATGGGTTATAGTCTTCTAGTAGAGAAATATTAGGGCTACCTTAAGCAGAAGTACAAACTTTAAATTCAAAGATACAGCATATTTTCCTTTCCATTTGTGTCTATTACAATCTTTTCCTCATCTCTTTTCTCTGTATTTGTCCCTCATTCTTTTTCACTTTCCTGACTTTTTGCCTCTTTCTTTGTGGAAACATTTCTATGAGGAAACTCTGGTGATGGGGTCAAATGTTGAGTTGGAAAACATTGTTCCAGCTTACATCATCTCACAATAAGCAGGGCACACAGAGAAGCCATTTATTACTAGTGTTCCTTCAAGTGTAAGACTACTTCTTTCACAGAAGGAACAGTTTTCAAAAGTTATCATAACACAGTAATCTCTTGAAGAACTATTTTTGTCCTCTCAACCATGCAGTACAGGCCTCTCACATTAGACTCCTTTTGATTTCAAACCCTCAGGCCCTCAAGAGACTTTCCCCATAGGAAATTTATAGCCTTCTGTTCCTTTCAAAGACATGTAAATTCTAAAGGAACTGTGTACTGTGTAAACCTATGCTAATTTCAGTCATTATGCAGATGGCCAAGAATATTTCAGGTTTTTCCCTAAAAGTCTTTAGTTTTCTCCTGCGTCAAAGGTGTTTGGATGAGCTATTTGTTGATCTCTTTGTTAGAATAGAGTCCATATATCACAAAAGTCCAAATGTGTCAAGCTTCTCCCAGAAAAAGGAATGCCCTGCAGAGCCTGGTGATTGAGCAGTGTTGAATTGCAGCTTCTGTCTGAATATGAATGACAGAGGAATATTCTAAAGAAACTTAACTTTCTAATTAATCATAATCTGACACCTTTGTGCATTTTAAATATTTCTATTTGTTTTCATTTTATAGGCTCAATTGTAGTACCCCTTTGTTTCCAAAAAAAAAAAAAGTATATAAATGTATTTTTCATAATGTACCATGCAATCCTTCAACACAATTCAAAAGGAGTCTACCTTGAATAAATTACAGGAACAAACTAATGTGTTTTTTATTATGCATAATATAAACAAGACATTACAGATAATATCTTGTCTCGCAAATATTAAAACCTAGACACTGTGATAGTCTTCATATTCTTTTACTAGTACATCACAGGCCTAGTGCTTTAATTTAAGGCCTAGTGGAGGGAATCTCCAGTATGTGCAAAGACCTGGGATGTGGGAAAGCTCCAGGTTGTCTATGGGAGTGACTCTAGCTGAGACCACTAGCAATGGAGAATATGGATCCTGAAGTGGCTACCTCCTATATCCAGGAAAAACTCCCTGTGGAGGACAGAAACCCACCCATCAAACCTTTGAAATAAAATGTGTCTGCCTACAAGATGTAAAGGTACAAAGGTAGAGCAGAGGCAGAGGTAACGGCCAACCATGACTGTCCTAAACTGAGACATGTCCACGGACAAGAACCGATTCCTGACACTATTAATGGTACTCTGTTATGCTTGGCGACATGAACCTAGCCTCATTGTCCTTTGAGAGGCAGAGACCCACAGCTGTGGCACACCTTCCTGGACCAGCAAGAAAGTCACATCACCACTGGGATCTTCTCAGTCAGCTTTATTCAGGAGCACCTTGCTTGTAGATTCCCAGGACCCAGAACAGCAGCAGAGCTGCTGCTTTTATACTCTCCCAGGGAAGGGGGAGGGGTGTGTCATAGTGGATGTGGATTGGTGCACCAAGCCACACCTCATTTGCATGTGGCCCGTTCATTGGTGCCACAAGCCACACCCATTAGCATATTGCCCATTCATTGGTACCACAAGCAGTGCCTCATTAGCATATTTTCCCTTCGGGAGGGGCTACTGCTTGAGGAGGGCCTGAGGAGAGAGCTGCGCATGCGCACTAGGCTCTCCTCCCTGGCAGCCTGCCAGTCCTGCGCCATCTTGTAATGGAGCCGAGCCACAGGATCTCGGAGCCACATGGCCTTCCCAGAGCTGGACGGCCTTCCCAGGAGCCCGGGCGGCAGCTTTTCCGGGAGCCGGCGGGTGGCGGCCTATCCCGAGGCTCCGGCGGGTAGCACAGCCTTTGCTGAGGTGGGTGGGCGTGGCCCTTGCCAAGGCTCCGGCGGGCGGGTGCGGCTCTTGCCGAGGCAGCAGCTTCCCACACACAGCCAACAATTAGATGGAGCTCATGAGTCTAGTGGAAGTCTTGGGGAATGATTGACTGACCTGAAGAGGACAGGGATGGGAATTCCATCAGGATTACCAACAAACTCAACTTGGGTGCTCCCAGAGACTGAACCATCAACAAAAGAGTGAGCCTGAGTTGGATCTAGGACAAGCCCCATCATATTTAGCCGAAGTTCAGCCTTCATGTGGCTATCACAGCAACTAGAGCCAGGGCTGTCCCTAACGCCTGCTTATGGGTCCAGTTCTGCTGACTGGGCTGCCTTGTGTGGCCTCAGTGGAAGAGGATTCTCCTAGTCCTATGGTGACTCAATGAGTCAGGGTGGGATGCCTCAGGGGGTCGAGCCTCCCTTGTCTCACTCAGAAGAGAAGGTCAAGTAGATAATGGGGGAAAGCTCTGTGTGAGGTGGCACTGGGTTGGGGGAGCTGATATTGGGATGGAAAACAAATAAATAAAAGAAACAGTGAGTGATTTTACAACTATTCCTTGTGTAAATATTTCTGTAAATAAATGCATATTCTGTAGAACAAGATGTTTGCAAGAGATATCTCTTTTCTTAACAGAAATGAAAAGACTTCCACTTAGCAGTTTGACCAATTTTATCTGGTTAAATCAAAGATCTGGAACAAAGCATATTCAGCGCTGAAGTCAACTTTTTCAGATGTATGTACCATGTATTGAGTTTGTCAAATGCATAAAATCATAGACATGACCCAAGAATCAATACTTTATTTTGAAAAGTATCAAATAAAAGAAAGCATCTTGTATTATAAACTATGTCATAACAGATACTAACTTTTCTTTGTAGGAGTTCTGAAAAAAATAGGAGAGGCATAATTGTTGTTCCAGAGTAGACAGACGTTACCAGAATCTTCATTCTTCACTGAGGACTTCTATCTAGCCTACTCTGTAAGTTCAAGGATCTTCATTATGAATTTTAGCCTAATGCTTGTGAGCACTGATTTAAAACTGTAATACTTCTCATCTCCTTTTTGTAAAAGGCATGTGTGTCTTAGGGTCACAATCTAAGGGAAGGATCAAGTCTATCCCCAGGTAGATATTTTGCCCCACATCACTGCTGACTCTTGTTCTCTCTTTTTAACATATATATATATATATATATATATATATATATATATATATATATCCAAATTTCATGCATGTTCATATAATAAACGACATCATATAAACACATATTGAGGTATGTGCTATTAATTCACTTTTCTGTTCATTCATTCGTTTTATTAATACCTAGCAAAGAAACATTTGAAATACAAATCAATTGATGTCAATCTACTTTATTCTCTGTAATAAATATAAATTTATGTTGACATCATATATCTCTATTTAGAGAAGCAGTTCCTCCTGACTCTGAGGGTCCAGGGTACAGTTGCACTCACACAAGACCCAACTCCTACTATCAATAAGTACTAGAATCCCTAGTATGTTTCATCTTGTCCTTTTCAATCTGATAGTTGCCTTATGCCCACTTACTATTATTATTTTCATAAATCTATATCTTTACCTCTTGGGTTTGGATACATAATTTATAATATAGACCATTGCAGAGATATTAATGGTGAAGATAACATGTCTGGAAATTATATCTCAACAAACAATAAATATAATAGAGAATAATGAGACCCAACTCACCAACCAGTAGGAGTCTGAAATATATCATCTTCTAATACTGTTTTACTGGCCATAAGTGAATAAAGGGATTTTTTATTACATCTGCGTTATAAGCATTCCCATCTCAATAGGACATTTGACATAAGCATATAATCAAGAACAGAATTATCATATTTATAATGACACTATTCTATCTGGCATCATCATTCTGAAGTATAATAAGCATTTGTAACTTGTATAACTCAATAAAAAACGTGCTAGTGTATTGATTTCAAAATAGGAACTGATGCCACTCTATGCCGTGCTTCTATTTCATCCACATCCTAATTCATAATATTTTGAGAAAGCAAAAACATCAAGTTTAAATATAGTTATTGCTACATCCACTCCAATAGTGACTTGCTTGGAAGGCCTGAAAACCTAGAAGCAGTCTTGAGGCAAAGAGTTTCAAAAGAAACCCATCCTCCTGGAACCTTGGTATTCCCATAGCTAGAAAGCCCCAGATTTTTCCCTGCAATATCGTAGAGGATCTTACATGGTTTCTTACAGTATTTTACTTCATAAGAGTTAGAAATCTCAGGGCAAGCTTAACAAAATATATACTTAGAAACTTCTACAGCCAGGTATAGCAGGTTACATTGCATATTAGAAGCAAGTTGGTGAATTCTTCTGACAAATGGTGATTCCCCACAGATTCTTTTTTTTTTTTCCAATTTTTATTAGATATTTTCTTCATTTACATTTCAAATGCTATCCTGAAAGTCCCCTATACCCTACCCCATCCCCTGCCTTGCTCCCCTACCCACCCACCCACACACCTTGGACATGCAAACTTTATATGCCCCAGTACAGGGGAACACCATGGCCAAGATTCTCCACAGATTATTAAAAGTACAGCCAACTTACCTTCATATGCAAGAATTTACCTAGGAAATAGAGGGGTTTGTGGTAATACATTATTCATGAGAAGATCTGCTAGAACAGAACCCCCTGGTGCTAGCTCTCACAAGGCTCAAAGGAGTAGCACAAATTGTGACTAGGGTGTGAAATCTTTACTTGACATTAGCTGATCCTAGGCAGAGCTGCTGTATGTTTACTGTAAATATACTTGGTTCCTGTAAGTCCTTTTGAAGTCATTCGTTTGTTTTGTGTCAGGTACTTCAATGTACTTTGCCTGTCTGCTTTGTTTTTCTGTATTATATAAGACTTGTGTTCACTTTGTGACATTACACTCAGATCCACACTCCCTTGCATCCTGTCTGTCACCCACATTCGACCCCTTTGCCCACTTGCCTCCAGAGAACCTGATCCACACAGACAGGAGACCAAAAGGGTCTGCAGCAAGTTATGTTATTAGTGGCAGGAATTCAAGGTTTATTTTCTTAGAAAAATACCAATAAGCATACAAACTATGCCACATATGATCTTATGATATTTCACTAAACTCAGTTCTGTTACAACTATGTTTCCAAGACCAGCTTTCTCACCTTGAGTAAGGAGTCTCTAACATTAATTAATGCATCTTATATAATAATAATAAGTTATTTAGCTAAAATCTAAGTTATTAATATTAAATAAATGCTTAATAAGAAACAGAGTATTATATCTGACAAGCCATAGTGATCTGTTCATACTACTGTAACTTTTCATTTAACAATGAATATTTTCAATGCCACTAAGTAAGAAATAGTAAACTGTCTGGAATCAAGCATTTGAATGAACATTCCTCTGAGATTACTTATGAACCTTTCTATGTGTCCACTCTGATGTTTTCTTGAAATACAACAAAGCCCCAAATACAAATCCCCAGCAATAAGAAGAATCTTTATAGTAATAAGAAAGAAAACCATATTTTAGATACTTCCACTTAAACATCATCAAATAAAGGGATGATTTGAAAAACGAAAACAAAAAAACAACATTTTCTAGTTGAGTCCACAGATTACCAGTCTATGTGTTGCACATACTTGCCCTTAACTTTGCAAGATGCTCAGCAAATGAAAGTATTCAAGCAAAGTTTTAAGTAGCTCAAAAACAATCAACCAATATGATGAGAGGGATAACAATAATACACCACATATTTTAAACACCAGAAACAAAGACAAAAACTTTTATGATAAGGAAGTGACTAATGTTGGAGATAAATGCATTTAATCTTGTCTAACCATTGCTTATATACTGAAGAGATATATTAATAATAACAATATTAACCATCACAATCATGAGTGTATTTTTTTTTTCAAATGCATTTACTCTGTTAAGAGAAGTCAGTGATTTTCCAAATTACCTCTGTATGTTAGGGCCAGAGGGTACATTAATTGATTATATGGTATTATTATGCAGATACCTTTATCTAAATGATTACAGGATCTTGATAAATGCATATAATTGGTGCTTTTGAAATACTATGAGTAGCTTGATTAAAATACAATTTCAGCACAATGACTGATTTCTTTTTGGTGTTTGTTTGCTTGTTTTAATTTTACTTTCCAGAGATGGGAATGTACTTCGAACTTTGAACAATGTAGGCAAGTGTGGTAACATTGAACTTCGTGCTCAGTCAATGAAAGAATATTCAATATGATAAAAATATGTCCCATTGAGTAGGCTCTTAAATTAAAGTGATCAACTGACTTACTGTGAGTCAAATTCATGTATGATCCACTTTACTTGAGTGGATCATATGTATATGCACAACATGCATATGCATGTATAGCTGGCAATTAACTACTAGATTCCATCTAAGGAAAAAGACAGTTTCTCCATAGAAGCTGTCCTGTATTACATATTACCTACACATTAGCAAATACAACCAATAATTCTTTCACTGGATAAGAGGAGGCAAGCTAGCATATTGTAAAAAAGTTTAGGATTATGCCATCAAGGAGTCCAGAGAAGTCTGGTATCATAAAAGCACAGTAATACAGAAGTCCAGAGTGACCACTGACTGATGGCCAATAAGAAATAGGGCACCCATCCTATTTCAATAACCAGGGTAGATAGGAATAAACTCAAAGAAGAAGGTGGCTTTGTGAATTTCTTGGTTGCACTTCAGTACAGAATAACCAGTAAAGCAATCCTTAAACTCCCCCTAATCCTCAGAATGAAATATACATTATGTCAGGTACTACTATATTTAAAAAACTCACTATGCAGTGATTTAAAGAAAATTCACCCATATTTGTGAAGAGTTTGGAATATCAGTTGTTCTAATACTTAAGAGTGTATTATAACCACAGAAGTGACTCTCTCTCTCTCTCTCTCTCTCTCTCTCTCTCTCTCTCACACACACACACACACACACACACACACACACACACACACATACACACACACACACAGAGAGAGAGGAGAGAAAAGGAGGGAACCATGGAGGGGGGAGGGATGGAGAGGGTGGCGAGGGAGAGGAGGGAGAATAAGAGGAAGGGAAAGAGGGAAGAAAGGGGGAGAGAGAGGAAGATAAAGAGGAGAGAGGAAGAGGGAGTGAAAGACAGAGAAAAGGAGGAAAAGGGAGGGAGGAAGGGAAGAAGGGAGAGAGGGGGAATATGGAAGGTTAATAGGAATTTGGAGGTTAAAATTGTAATTATTTTTAAAAGACGTGACTGAGAACGTATGTGATAACTCAGTTCCTTGTAGATATAAGTATAGGTTATAACCAGATAACCCAAGATTCCTATACCTGCCTCTTTTCTCCACAAATAGTAAATCACACATTATTTTTGCTCTAGCTTCAAGGATCAATTTTTAAAGCAGAGCTGTAACTATTTTTGCTTACATCTAAATTATGGTATCCACATATAATCTATTAGTATGAAAATTTGGAGATAGAAGGAAAAGACACATTTTAAATGACCTATATATGAATAGCAAGTGAAGAGGATATGATGTGCCTTTTAACAAACTCATATGCAGAACTTTTCTTTTATCTCAAATCCTTCTAGACAAAGACTCATAATTTCTACTGACATTTTTTACACTGATCCCCAGCAACGCTGTGCTGCTCCCTGTCATTAATTTATAATGAGAGAAGAAAATATAGGTAAGAAGAAGAAGATGTAAACCTCAGAGAACTCCCAGCTATAAATTACAGTTCGATTTTATTTATGTTTAAAAAATAATGACCCAATGGACTAGCTAGAGAGATCTTTCTCACAGCATTCACTTCTAATTTATATTTATCCCAAAGCCAAAGTGCTGTGGAAAGATTATATAGAGAGACTTGGCTGGGTGAATTGATTTGGGGGCATTTTTTAACATCTTCTTGAAAAAAGGACACAGAGAATATCAATTGCAACTTTATAAGAGCATGTACCTCACTTTTGATACTTGGTTTGGTACTGTAACCTTCATAGCCTTATTTAAGAGCATATGTGGGTATGTTTTCAAAGGCAAATATAAATCCTGTATAGGCTTTTCATTCTGTGTTGCCCTCTTTTCAAATGAGGTCAAGCCAAGGTCTTGGCAGTGTTCCCATAAACTGACCTATTACATTACTGTAAACAATGAGTGAATGAAAGAATGGATGCCTGAACAAACAGTGAATGAGGAAACTAATGAATGGAGCCATTCTCTTCTTTACTTAAACTGCATTCCCATGCAGAATTCATGAAATCTATTATGCCTACAGTAAGGCATAATGAATGAACGAACTCAGTACAGAAACGCTTAATAGAAATTTGAGTGGGCTTTGCCTTTAGTCAAGCAAAAATATTTAACATTTATTTTTATAAAAAATGCAAGACAGGAGAAATAATTTTACTTTCTGGTTTTCAACAAAGAATTTCCAGACTGGTTTTGGATTTTAACCCATTTTCCTGGGCTTACAACCTCATAGGCTTTTATTTCTTCTTGTTTACTTGCTTTTACATCACCCTCCTTCACTAACATTTCCAGAATTCTATTTTGATTGTGTTCTCTTCCTGCTGCCTTTAAAATAAACTGAGACCTACTATTCCAAATTCTGATTGGCTATCCTGCTAGCACATTTAAGAATGGTCATCAGTCATTCATGCAAAACAGAAAAAGGTACTGATGGTGAGGGTGCTAGGTTCCAACTTATTCTAACTCCTTAACAAATCAAATGAACTTTAAGCACACTTTTTAGAAAAAGTAAAATTATTAGAAGTAGTATTTCTGAAACACTAGTTAATTTGTGTGTGAGAGTGTTCTTGTAATCACTAACATATGTCCAAGCACACATATACCAGAGTGCACACATGAAAATTAAAGAACACCTTGCAGGAGTCAGTTTTCTCTCATCTGTATTCTCAGATGGTCCAGCTTTGCAAAAAGTCTTTTTCTGCACTGAAAACCTCTCCAGCTCTTAGATGCACATACACTGTGAGCAATCACCTGAAGATGCTTTTTGCCTATCTATCTGTCTATCTATCTATCTATCTATCTATCTATCTATCTATCTATCTATCTATCTACCTATTTATCAATCCATCTATCTATTCTATCTATCTATCCACCGTCATCAATCTATCATCTATTTATTTACCCATATGTGTGTATAAAACCAACATGTATGTGTTTTTCAAACATAGTTTTGATATTAATATATGTGTGAATAGTGTATCTTGGGTATATATATTTCACAATCTATCCCTACATGCCCTCATCTCTTATTTTTCTCCTCACCATGTTGTTTTTTAAAAAGCCACTGAATCCAATTAGGTTATTTATTGATAAGTGTGTCATATAATCCATTAAGGTGTGAACAGCATACCAAGGATCCCCCTGACACCAAACTGTTTTCTCTTCTTCACTCCTTAGCTAGGGGTGAGGGATCACAAAAGAAGTCACTTGATATGCACTCACTGATAAGTGGATATTAGCCCAGAAACTTAGAATACCCAAGATACAATTTGCAAAACACAAGAAAATCAAGAAGAAGGAAGACCAGCGTATGGATACTTCATTCCTCCTTAGAATAGAGAACAAAACACCCATGAAAGGAGTTACAGAGACAAAGATTGGAGCTAAGATGAAAGGATGGACCATCCAGAGACTACCCCACCCAGGGATCCATCTCATAATCAGCCACCAAAACCAGACACTATTGCATATGCCAGCAGATTTTGCTGAAAGGACCCTGATATAACTATCTAGAGTGAGGCTATGCCAGTGCCTGGAAAATACAGAAGGGGATGCTCATAGTCACCTATAGGATGGAACACAGGGTCCCCAATGGAAGAACTAGAGAAATTACCCAAGGAACTGAAGGAGTCTACAACCCTTTAGGTGGAAGAACAATATGAGCTAACCAGTATCCTCAGAGCTCGTGTCTCTAAATGCATATATAGCAGAAGATGGCCTAGAGTGCCAACAATGGGAAGAGAAGCCCCTTGGTCTTGCAAACTTTATATGTGCCAGTACAGGAGAATGCCAGGGCCAAGAGGTGGGAGGGGGCAGTTAGGGGAGCATGGCAGGGGGAGGGTATAGGGAACTTTCAGGATGCATTTTAAATGTAAATAAATAAAATATCTAATAAATTAAAAAAAAAAAAGAATATGGTTCTACAGGTAGCTTTCCTTTAACAACCCGTGGCTCAATTGAAAAGAAGTTTAGGTTTACTTCTTTCAAATTTCAAATGTTACACACAGAAGTAGAGAAAATTAGTAGAAATGAACTGTTTCTCTGCAAACTCTACATGCCTTTCAGAATAAGGAATTCCTATCAGAATTAGTCTAATGTTCAATCATTCGAATTTGGAGACTGAATGTTAAAGTAAAAAAAGTTTGGATAACTATATAGATATTTCTAGAGAAAAACAATACCATTCCCTTCTTTTTGGGGGGAGGATTCACCAATGAGATTTGAGTCATTTATAGAATTCAGAGCAAATAGACCCACAGAATTCTGTGTGTTTAGAGTGGAAATATGCTGAGATTGTGCTTTATGGATAAAAATTGATAAGTAATATTAGGAAGGAGAAACCCATTGACTTACATTTTTAGCAGTTATGATTCACAAGCATATACACAGTGCACGAAATCTGCACAAAACCATCTTTGCCAATTGATAATTTGACAGAATCTAGATTCCCCCAGGACACAGGCCTTTGGGTATGGCTGATAAATGATATCATGATCAGCACACTTGAGTTGGGCCACTGTGCATAAAGCATCACTCCTTGACTGGGCTCCTTAATGAAATGGAAAGAGGGATTTGAGCCAATTCATACATTCATCAGCCTCTTCATCAGGCCATGGATGCAGATGTGAAGAGTAGTGTCAGTCTGCTGCTACATGGAACAATGTTATATTTTGTTACTATAATATCAATAGTGTTATGCTTGATCCCCATCCATCACAACAGACTTAATTAGAATATAAGTATTTTTAAGGCTGAGAATCAGTAACTGGGCCTGTTCAGGTGTAGGTGGAACATCTATAGCACTCCTGCCTCAGAGCTCGGGGAACATCACAGAAAATGGGAGTAATGTATGTAAGAGCTAGAGGATAGTGAGGGGTACTTTGAAAAGTTAGCCTCCAGCTATGACATGATTATTATAAACATAAGCTCACAGAAGCTATGGTTAACTGCATAAGATCTCCATAATACAATTTTTTTTAACCTCACTAAGGATGATATCCTCCAGATACATCCATTTGCCAAAGAATTTCATAAATGGCACATGTCTTTTTTGATACAGCAAGCTATTTTGACATATATTTTGGAATATCTAAACCAAGATAATGGGGAAAGCAATGTCTTACAATTATGCTACAACCACATTTCCTTGTTTAGTAAGAACACTTAAGGTCCACAGATAGCCCAGTAGATGAAGCATGTGCCACTTCAGTATAAGACCTCTAGTTCATATTCTCAAAAGTCATACAAACTGAGAAGTGATAATAGAGAACTATAATATAAGAGCTTCTGAGAAAGATTGGAGGTGGAGCAAAACAGTCCTTCGGAGGCATTAGTGCTTATCTGTTGGCATATTCAACGACAACTAGCAAAACTTGTCATACATGAGGTAGGGACCAACACTCAAGCTTTTCCTCTGGTCTCCACATGCATTCCTACAGGAACGCAAGAACACAGAACTGAACAAATGAACACACATTTACACACACACACACATGCATGCACACACATACACAAATATTTAAACAATCAACACTCTTAGGACATAAAGAAACATAGCATATTGTTATTAAGTATAATTTCCATGAAACACAAAGTATTTAAGTACATTTTTCTTATCTAAACAAAAATTTTACTAACTGACTAACTGACTAACAGCTTCCCATTCCCTACCACTCCTTTCAGCGCCTTGGTAGCCACCATTCTACATTCTGTGACCAAGGGTTTAATATTTTTATATTCCACATGTAACTAATTTCATGTGTTATAACATCTGTCTATATGTGTCTCGGTTATGTCACTTAACACGATGTATTTCAGCTTAATTTACATTGTTGTAACAGACAGAATGCCTTTGATACTAATGCTAGTTGAACAGTATTCTCTTATGCACATATTTACATTTTGGGTTTCATAAGTATGATTTCCCTTTATTTTTTCCTAAAGGACCTAAATATTTTATAGTCTTTAATGTACAGAAAAATTGGATAAGCCTGAGGAATAGATAATGAGGAACAACAAAAGAGGAAACAAACAAACAAACAAAAATACAAACAAAACAAACAAACAAACAAGCAAACAAAGAGAAATGCTGGGAATTAATTCAGAAAATATAGGTTATACTTATCACATCCTCCTACAGTTCAGCAATCAATATCTCATCTGTTTCTACTGTAGCTGTTCTAGTTGAATTTTTCTCTATGTGATCTCTCTAATATCAAAGTCTCCCATATCATGAAAGTAGCTATTGAACCACAAGACGCTCAGTTCTGGCTATTTTTGACCAATTTTTTGCCTTCAATGCAAATTCAATATCTCACATGGTAGGTATGTAATGTTATGACTAATATTTAAGGAATGGTAAGATATGTCATTATACCCTTGGATACAATTATAGTTTATTTTATTAGATATATTCTTTATTTACATTTCAAATTCTATCCAGACAGTTCCCGATACCCTCCCCCCGCCCAGCTCCCCTACTCACACACTACTGCTTCTTGGACCTGGCATTCCCCTGTACTGAGGCATATAATATTTACAAGACCAAGGGGCCTCTCTTCCCAATGATGGCCGACACGAGCTTTAGGGAGTACTGGTTAGTTCATACTGTTGTTCCACCTATAGGGTTACAGACCCCTTCAGCTCCTTGGGTACTTTCTCTAGCTCCTCCATTGGAGGCCCTGTATTCCATACTATAGATAACTGTGAGCATCCACTTCTGTATTTGCCAGGCACTGGCATATCCTCATTCTAGATAGCTATATCAGGGTCCTTTCAACAAAATCTTCCTGGTATATGCAATAGTATCTGGGTTTGATGGCTGACCATTCCTCTATAGAATAGAGAACAAAACACCCATTAAAGGAGTTACAGAGACAAAGTTTGGAGCTAAGACGAAAGGATGGACTATCCAGAGACTACCCCACCCGGGGATCTATCCCATAATCAGCCACAATTTTAGTTTTTAAATGCCCACATATTGCTGAAAAATAACGAGATTTGAAATGGAATAATAATTTTGAGTAAATAAATCAAATATACCTAAACGTGAAGAAAAAACATAACTGAAACTGAGACTTTGCTCATGTGAACAATAAATACAGTGGAAATACAAAATATATTTATAGTAGCCTGAGCTGGATATTAATACAATTGAGTGAGTCCTCATAATGCCCATCAAATTGCACATTAAACATCATTAATAATGTAATAGTTACTAAAAAAATCTACTACGAATAAATAACATTTTTCTGAAGAACAAAATACAATTCATAAAGGCCTTTTGTCTAAAGACAACTTGCTAAACCTGAGTCAGGAATTCCAGTAGATGATCAAAAGGGCGACTAGAAGATAGAGATGGAAGACTCCTCACTTTTTGGCTGCTCTTAAGGGAACAGCATAAATCTTCTATGGCAGCTTGCAAGACAGCTTGATATGTTTCTGTAGCTGCTTCGTGACTCTCTTGGTTCTCGTGAATCAATACCTGTCCAATCTTCTCTATGACTTCATAGAATCATAGAAATATAGAAATCATGACTAAAAGGAGCTCAGGATATTGCCTGCTTTAACCTCCCATGCTAGAGAACTTCCACCTTTAATAACTTTGAAAACTAGAGAAGAAATACTATGTTACTAGAGAGATTTTTTTTCAAACTGATTTACATACAGTTATCAAAAACGGTTCAGTTTCTCTTGCTTTCTCTTTCTCCTTTTTTCCTTTTTTCTTTTTTTTTTTTCCAACAAGCATTTGTATTTGCTTTATTATCTCAGGGGCTCCAGATTAGATTTATTAAGTATCTATGGGATTCTTCCAATTCTTATATATATACACACACACACACACACACACACACACACACACACACACACACACACATATATATATATATATATATATATATATATATATATATGATGTCATATATTTATTAGGTTTGTTCTTGCATAAGAATGTTATAGATCAATATGGCAGAAATTATTAGATACGTATGCAAACAAATCATAAAAATGTAAATCTAATTTTATCAAGTAAAATAGTATAGTTTGTCATGATACTAAAATGAAAGTAACTTTCTATTCTATTTCTGTCAAATATTTTTAAATCCACTGTTTCTTAAAAGTATAACGCCGGGGCCAGGGGGTGGGAGCGGATGGGTGGGGGAGCAGGGCTGGGAGGGGGGAGGGTATAGGGAACTTTCTGGATAACACTTGAAATGTAAATGAAGAAAATATCTAATAAAAGTTGAAAAAAATATATGATGTCAATACTAAAAAAAAAGTATCATATAGTAATGAAATTTTCATAGTATGTGCCTCCCTATAGTTTACATCCATTTACAAATAATACAATTTCCCCTTTGCCTAAGAGATTATTAACATAAGCCAGTATCATATCTCTGTTTATTTGTTCTTTAGTCCATACTCACTCAGTTTTATAGAGACTTTGCATGATTTTTGTAGTGAGTCGGACCAACTTGGCTTGATACTTTTTGACAAGTTTTTTAGGGTGTAGTTACTTGCACATGGGCAGGAAATCAAGTGATATTATCATTAACAAAATCCAGAAAAAGTGTTTTATCAAACCAATATTAAACCTTCAACTCCTGATCTTAAACATATACCCTGGTCTTTCAATTCTCAACAAAAGGTATAACAAATACCCTGAAAACTGAAAGATTTATATTATCTGAAAAGAAAATACAGTGAGTAACACCTTAAACAAGCATCATTTGGGAATCTCCACTTTATTCTCAAATATTAGTGGCAAATCAATCCCAGCCCAGCATATATAATCACTAGAATTAGTCTATGACTAATTCAGGTGTTTCACATATTTGTTTTTATATTTTCCTGAAATAACACTTTTTAGTTTTCTTTTATCTTGACTTTTTAGATATTACATATGTAAGGATCTGATAGCTGATACTATCAATCTAAATGCCCATATACACAGTGTTTATCCTTTATAGATAGTGACTAGGAAATATTTTGTGGCCTACAGAATCCTATTGAACACAGACATTTTAGAGTAAAACTGTAGATTACTGACTATGCTAATATTTATAGTCTCACATTACTTAATACTAACATTAATGTATATCAGTGTGTTCAATTTTTGTTTATATTTATATATTTAGTTATTTATTTTTTACATGATTATATGTATATCTGTGTGGTCTCAAGTATGATGACCCTGAAGTTCTAATCCTCCTGCCTGTATTTCCTGAGTGATAGAATTACAGCTATGTAATGTCATGTCCAGTTTATCTGATATTGGGAATTAAACTCACAGCCTAGTACATGCATGGCCTATACTCTAACCCTAAAACCTTAAAGATATTTTTCATACTAGGTAGAAAATTAATTTTAAAAAATAAATAGGTCTATAAACAAATAAATGGACAACCCATCTTCTAGCCTGCCTATAATGAAAAAGTCTACATGATTGAACTGTGGTCTGAAGGAGTGAAATTATTTTAGGGGATATATTTTCATATATTGTCTCACTTTCTTCTCTGAAACAGTCACAATATCTAGGTTTTTGTCTATTATCTTGGACTGTGAAAACACAATTTATAACTGAGGAACAGGAGGACTGGATTGGGAGTATCTGTTCCCTTCATGACTTCACATAGATTTTAGGACAAGAGTGGATTAGTTTTGTGTAACACAATACACACAATTCTGAGTTGCACACTACCATACTTACAGAACACTACTCAATTATCAATATAACCTTCCATAGTCCATGAGGAGCATTGATTTGGCATCATTGAAGCCATTATTGACATTTAAATGTTGTATAAGGGAAAATTTATTATCTTATCTTACTTAATTATAACATATATATTATGAACAGTTGTACATATGTCTTACTAACAGGTTTAATTTTTTTATAAATTACGTTTGATCAAGAAACATATATAAGAGCTCACATACTTAGTGTTGGGTGGCTATGAAACAAGAATATAGATTTCACTTAAATTAAAAATATTTGCACAAAATCATGAAAGAAAAAAAATTGCATCCTATTCATCAAATGTGTTATATTATAAATTATACTTATAATTGAACTGGGAGTTTTCTATAATCTAAAATTTTAAACTAGTTAAATTGTTTTGGTATATTAATAGACTGGTATAGTGGCAATTTTCAATCAGTTTAGTTGGTTGGAAATCTTCTGGAACAAATAGAGGGACAAAAGATAAAGTTTAGGAGCTTAGGGAAAAATCTTTATTTTCAGTGTATACTTTAAACTTTAGGCCCATAGTCCTGGTAGTTGTGTGGAAAGGAGGAGTCCCAAAACCATAGAAAGTGTGAACCCACCATTAGTGACATGCAGTAGGGCAGAGACTTTAAGACTTTAAGCTATTGATTGGGAGGTTTTTGATTGTTGTTGTTGTTGTTGTTGTTGTTGTTCTTGTTTATTTGTTTATTTGTTTTTACATTCCTTATTTTATTCACTCCTGTCCACCCTCTGACTGATCCATATCCCATACCTTCTACCCATCTCACTGTCTCCATATGGATGTCCCCACCTCCCACCCCACCTGATTTCTAAACTCCCTGGGGCCTCCAGTCTCTTGAGGGTTATGTGCATCATCTCTGAATGAACATAGACCCTGCAGACCTTTCCTGTATGTGTGTTCAGGGAGTCCATTAGTCTTGTGATAGGTATATCCTGGTCTATAATAGGACTTTAAAAATCTATGAAGCTTCCATGATGTATTTTTTAAGTTCACATTCATAAAAATTTTAGATTTATTAGCATTAACACTGTCATCTGCATTAAAATCTTCATTGTAGAAAAATAAGTTAGCAAGTGTCTGCAAAAATGCTGAGGAAGATATCTTTGAGTCATTGTAAAAGTTTGGGGACCCAAATAATGACTTTGTGTCAAAAGCATTAACCCACTTTCCTCTATCCAGAGGACTATCCTAAGCACTTTTAAATCTATACTTGGAAGGTAACCAAAGAAAATTTAAATTTTGAGCTTGAGATTCTAATAGAAGTCAGTGCTTTACAAGGGCCAGTTTAATGTCTTATGCAAATTCCACTGATTAATAATAAGACTCTGAACTTTTGATATCTTAGTATAATAATAGCATAGAGAAGGAACATTGTTGTGAAGGAAATGTGAAACATTTCTCACATTCTTGTACCTTAAATAGCTCTCTTTGACCTTTTAAACTTGACCCTCACAAGTTACTTAAGATTTTACATCTTCAGATCTTTACTATTTGTATATATAGTTTTATATTTGTGCGCGAACTTTTTGAGGAGCAACTTTAAAAGAATCCTTAACAGTGATAAGTTTTAAGCCACATACCCAGAATCATACCACGTAAACACATGATAAATAAATACAAACTTCTAAGACATTTCCATATCATTTTGCTAAAGTACATTTCAAGAGTTTTATGTTCACATGAATTTGATGGCTACTATAATAAAAACTACAATGTTAACACAACTAAAAACTGTTCAGTACACCTATGAGAGAAATAACTCATTTTTTTAAAATTCAGTGGACAGATTTTAAAGGAAAAGTAAATAGAAATATCGTGATACTTCTCTAGGCTTCCAGAGGATCATAAAATATATAATAAACGTTTAACATGTAGTAAATTTGGGCACAGAAATATAAAAATTGATTGAAGTCTTACTAGAACATTCATAAGCATGTGAACACATGCCAACATACTCCATTCCTATGCATGCTTTTCACAAACTAATGATAAAAAATAATGATAATTAATGTTTTAAAGACTTATATACCCAGTATCTTATTTTCTTGTGGTAAAAGGGACCTGCATATTTAAATTTCAATAGCTGGTAGAATAAATGATATAGAGTGTGTAATGCTTGTTAAATATTTTCAATATTAAGATATATTTGAGGTGACAATTTGGTAGGGAGAAAGAAATTTTTGAGATTTCATTAATTGCTATAGAACATACATGTAAAAATAATTTTTAGTTTTAAAGTAGAGTAAAATTTCAATAAATTTGAAACTTTGTATTAAAACTACTTAATAAATGGCCAAATGTTTACATATATGTCATATATATATTGGAGCTAGAAACCTAGGACAATGGGAACTCACAGAATTTTATGAAAATGACATTAGCTAAGACTTGTACATATGGGGATATGGATCCAGAATTCTGATAGTGGAATTGGGATACCAACCTGGCCACAAAATTTAGACACACAAGTTATTCAGAGTTAAGGATGTAGCAGAATTTGAGGGAAGGGCAACTAATTACGATCTTAGCCTGAGACCAATGCCATGAGAGGGAGACCACTCATGAAACTATTAATGATATTGTGCAATACCTGTAGACCAGAACCTAGCATAATTGTCACCAGAGTACCTTCACCCAGTAACTTATGGATGTTGATGCAATGACCCATGGACAAACTTTAAGCAGAGTATTGGGAATTGCATGGAAGAGAGAAAGGGGCATTTGAGGTGACAAAGGGTTTTAAAACAGCACAAGAAAACCTACAGAATCCATTAAACTGGACCAATACAGACAGAGGCTGAACTGCCAACCAGAGAGCATGCAAGAGGTAGATTTAGGCTCTCTACACATATGTACAGCTTTGCAGCTTATTGATGGTGTATTCCTAAAACTGGAACTAGAGCTGTCTCTGAATACACTGCTTGCCTTTGGATTCCCTTCCCCTAACTGGGCTGCCTCGTATACCCTAAATAGATGAAGATGTTCCTAGCTTTATTGCAACTATGCAATATGATATTACAGTGCTGTTTGATATCCATGAGAGACCTCTCTTTTCTGAAGAATGAGAATAAGGGGTGGAGGGGTGAATGACAGGGGATGGGAGGTGAACAGAAGGGACTGTGAGAAGATGAGAGAAATCTAAGAAGATCTCAGAAAATGGAAAGATCTCCTATGCTCATGGATTGGTAGGATCAATATAATAAAAACTGCTATCTACCCTAAAGCAATCTACAGATTCAATGCAACCCCCATCAAAATTCCAACTCAATTCTTCAATGAATTAGAAAGGGCAATTTGTAAATTCATCTGGAATAACAAAAACCTATGATAGCAAAAATTCTTCTCAATGACAAAAGAACCTCTGGTAGAATCAGCATGCCTGACCTCAAGATGTACTACAGAGCAATTGTGATGAAAACTGCATGGTACTGGTACAGCGACAGACACGTAGATCAATGGAATAGGATTGAATACCCAGAAATGAACCCACACACCTATGGTCACCTCAACTGAGGAATACTGACTGGCTGATAAACATCTGAAAAAATGTCCAACATCCTTAATCATCAGGGAAATGCAAATCAAAACAACCCTGAGATTCTACCTCACACCAGTCAAAATGGATAAGATAAAAAGTGCAGGTGACAGCAGATGCTGGAGAGGATGTGGAGAAAGAGGAATACTCCTCCATTGCTGATGGGATTGCAAGCATGTAGAACCAGTCTGGAAATCCGTCGGAGGTTCCTCAGAAAATTGAATGTAGTACTACCAGAGGATCCCTCAATACCTCTCCTGGGTATATATCCAGAAGATGTTCCAACTGGTAATAAGGACACATGCTCTACTATGTTCATAGCAGCCTTATTTATAATAGCCAGAAGCTGGAAAGAACCCAGATGTCCCTCAACAGAGGAATGAATACAGAAAAAGTGGTACATTTACACAATGGATTACTACTCAGCTATTAAAAACAATGAATTTATGAAAATCCTAGGCAAATGGATGGATCTGGAGGGAATCATCCTGAGTGAGGTAACCCAATCACAAAAGAACTCACATAACATGTACTCACTGATAAGTGGATATTAGCTCAGAAACTTAGAATACTCAAGATACAATTTGCAAAATCTCATGGAACTCAAGAATGAAGACCAAAGTGTGGACACTTCACCCCTTCTTAGAATTAGGAACAAAACACACATGGAAGGAGTTACAGAGATCAAGTGTGGAGTTGAGACAAAAGGATGGATCAAACAGTAACTGCTGCAGCCTGGGATCCATCCCATAATCAGTCACAAAATGCAGACACTATTGCATATGCCAGCAAGATTTTGCTGAAAGGGCCATGATATAGATGTCTCCTGTGAGGCTATGCCAGTGCATGGCAAACACAGAAGTGGATGCTCACAGTCAGCTATTAGATAGAACACAGGGTTCACAATGGAGGATTTAGAGAAAGTACCCAAGGAGCTGAAGGGGTCTGCAACCCTATAGGTGGAACAACAATATGAACTAATCAGTACCCCCAGAGCTTGTGTCTCTAGCTGCATATGTAGCAGAAGATGGCCTAGTTGGCCATCATTGGGAAGAGAGGCCCCTTGGTCTTGCAAACTTTATATGCCCCAGTACAGGGGAACACCAGGGCCAAGAAGTGGGAGTGGATGGGTAAGGGAGCAGGGCAGGGGGTGGGGAAGGTTATAGGGGACTTTCGGGATAGCATTTGAAATGTAAATGAAGAAAAAAATCTAATAAAAAATCGGAAAACATTAAAATATATTTATATGCTATAGATTCTAAAAAAATTTTCGTCTGAATTTTGCATATGTTATAAGGCACACACACACACTCCACACTATCACACATATACATGTATATACACATTAAAACATATATACCCATATACTCACACACATATTTATTAATAAAAATGTTTTGTATGTAATTACTTCATATCTCAGGAAAACTCATGGTCTATAAAACTACTTTCACTTCATAAGACAAACTTCAGTTGTTTATACATTATAAAAATTAGATTCTGTTAAATTCACTAACCTTTCTTCTCATCTCTGATACCAATACTTTTCAAACTATCCATTCTATGTACCCACAACTACTCTGATACCTAAATTATACAAGGACTCACCAAAAAATTCAGACTAATCTTCCTCATGAATACTTATGCAATATGTGCAATAAAATTCTTTCAAACTGAATCTGAGAACACAACAAAACTATCAATCACCATGATCAAGTGGGCTTCATCCCAGGAATGCAAGGTTGGTTCAATATATGAAAATCCATACATAATTCACTGTATAAGCAAACTCAAAGAAAAAAAAATCACATGATTATCTCCTTAGATTCAGAAGAACCATTTGAAAAAAAAAAAAAAAAAAAAAAAAAACATATACCACCCCTTCATGTTAAAAGTACTGGGAAGAGCCGGGCGTTGTGGCGCATGCCTTTAATCCTAGCACTCGGGAGGCAGAGGCAGGTGGATTTCTGAGTTCGAGGCCAGCCTTGTCTACAAAGTGAGTTCCAGGACAGCCAGGGTTACACAGAGAAACCCTGTCTCAAAAAACCAAAAAAAAAAAAAAAAAAAAAAAAAAAAAGTACTGGGGAGATCAGGAGTTCAAGGACCGTACCTAAACATAATGAAAGCAATTTACTGCAAGCCTACAGCCAATATCAAATTAAATGGAGACATATTTGAAGCAATCCCACTGAAATCAGGGAGAAGACAAAAATGCCCACTCTCCCCATATCTATTCACTATAGTAATTGATGTGCTAGCTAGAACAAAAAGACAACAAGAAGGTATCACTCTTTGCAGATAATAAGATTGATAAATAAGTGACCAAAAAATTCTACCAGAGAACTTCTCTTGCTGACAAACAACTTCAGGAAGTGGCCAGATAAAAAATTAACTCAAATAAATTTGTAGCCTTCATTTATTCAAATGATAAACAGGCTGAGAATAAAATTAGGGAAACAACTCCCTACACAATAGCCACAAATAATATAAAATATCTTGGACTAACTCTAATCAAACAAGTGAACACCTGCATGACAATAACGTCAAGTCTCTCAAGACAGAAATAGAAGAAGATTTCAGAAAATGGAGAGATCTTCTATGCTGGTGGATTTGCAGAATTAACTTAGTAAAAATGGCCCTTCTATCAAAGGCAATTTACAGATTCAATGCAATCCCCGTCAATATCCCAACACAACTCTTCCAAGACATGGAAAGAGCAATTATCAAATTCATCTAGAAAGGCAGAAAACCCAGAATAGTGAAAATAATTCTTAACAATAAAAGAAAGGCTGGGGGAATCAGCTTACCTAATCTCAAACTTTACTACAGAACAATAGTGATAAAAACTGTGTGGTATTGGTACAGAGACAGACTTATTGATCAATGGAATAAAATTGAAGACCCTGAAATAAAGCCACACTTACAAACACTTGATCTTTGACAAAGAAGCCAAACATATACAATGGAAAAATGAAAGCATCTTCAATAAATGGTGCTGGTCTAACTGGCTCTCTCTATGTAGAAAAAAAATGAAAATTGATCCGTATTTGTCACCTTGCACAAAGCTGAATTCCAAGTGGATCAAGGACCTCAACATAAAACTGAATACATTAAATCTAATAGAAGAGAAAGTAGGAAATAGCCTTGAACTCAATAGCACTGGGGGAAATTTCCTCAACAGTATTCCAGTGGCTCGTGCTTTTAAGATCAAGAATTAATAAATGCAACCTCATAAAACTAGAAAGCTTCTGTAAAGCAAAGGACATCNAAAAAAAAAAAAAAAAAAAAAAAAAAAAAAAAAAAAAAAAAAAAAAAAAAAAAAAAAAAAAAAAAAAAAAAAAAAAAAAAAAAAAAAAAAAAAAAAAAAAAAAAAAAAAAAAAAAAAAAAAAAAAAAAAAAAAAAAAAAAAACTTTACTAACCCCATATCTGATAGATGGCTAATATCCAAAATATAAAAATAACTCAAGAAGCTAATCACCATAAAACCAAACAACCCAATCAAATAATGGGGTATAGAACCAAACCGAGAATTCACAATAGAGGAATTTCACATGGCTAAGAAGCACTTAAAGAAATGTTCAAAGCCTTTAGTGATCAGAGAAATTCAAATCAAAATGAAACTGATATTCTACCTTACACCAATCAGAATGGCTAAGATCAAAGCCTCAGGTCACAACCCATATTGGTGAGGATCTGGAGAAAGTAGAATACTCCTCCATTGCTTGTGGGATTGCAAACTGGTAAAAGCACTCAGAAAATTGGAAATAGATCTACCTGAAGATCCAGCAATACTACTCTTGGGAATATACCCAAAAGATGTTCCACCATGCCACTGTGGCATGTGGTCCACCAAGTTCATAGCAGCCTTATTTATGATAGCCAGATGCTGGAAACAACCCAGATGTCACAGAACAGAAGAATGGATAAAAAAACTGTGGTTCACTTACACAATGGGATATTGCTCAGATATTAACAACAAGGACATCTTGAGTTTTACAGGCAAATGGATGCAACGAGACAATATCAACATGCGTGAGGTAACTCAGACTCAAAAGTACATACAGGGTATGTACTCACTAATATGTGGATGTTAGCCAAAAAAGATATAGAATAGCCAAGATACAGTCCAGAGAATTCAAAAAGTTCAACAAGCTGAAGGGCCCAAATGAGGACACCTCCGCCCCACTTGTGTGGGAGAAGGAAGCAATTACAAGTGGGATGGAATGAGGAACCTTGGAGGGAAAGTGAACAGGATGGGTGGAAGAGGGGAACCTGATCTTGTAATGGGTGAGGGAAAAGAACTGAAGCTGCGAGAGCCAGCATAAAGAATGGAAACAGACCACTCAGGAGGACGGAGACTGGGAGGAATCTCCATATTAGACCTGGAAGTTGAGAGACTTCCAGGACTCAAAGGGAGGGACCTTAGATGAAATGCCTGATAGTAGGAAGAGGGAAGTTACAGCACCCACCTCCATCAAGAATACAGGGCACCAGGTGAGGGAGGGGGTTGCCATCCCACAGTCACATCTCTGACCCATAATTGTTACTGTATGAAATAATTACAGGGCTGGAAATGGAGAGTAGCCTGAGGAAAAGAAGGTCCAGCAACAGGCCCAAAGATGGATCCAGCTCAAGGGGAGGTCCCAAGGGCTGACACTATTACTGAAGAAGTGGGGAGCTCACAAAAAGGGATCTATCATGACTGCCCTCCGAAAGACCCAACAAGCAGCTTGAAGAGTCAGATGCTGATATTTGCACCCAACTAATGGACAGAAGTAACTGAACCTGTTGTTGAATTAGGGAAGGCTGAAAGAAACTGAGGAGAAGAGAGATCCTATAGGGGGACCAGCAGTCTCAATTAACCTGGATCCCCAAGATCTCTCAAACACTGGGTCACCAAACAGAGAGCATACAAGAACTGATATGATGCCTCCAGCACACATACAATAAAGGATTTTCAGGCCTGTGTTCATTCAGAGATGATGCACCTAACCCTCAGGAGACTGGAAGCCCCAGGGAGCTTAGAGGTCAAGTGGGGTCGGGGACATCCATGTGGAGACAGGGGTTTGGAGAGGAAGTATGGGATGTGGAACAGTCAAAGGTGGATCAGGGTGAGAGAAATAAAATATGGAATTTAAAAAAATAAATAAAGAAACTAATAAAAAATAAATGACCTGGCAGTGGTGGCACATGCCTTTAATCCTAGCACTTGGAAGGCAGAGGCAGGCAGATTTCTGAGTTCAAGGCCAGCCTAATCTACAGCGTGAGTTTCAGGACAGCCAGACAGCCAGGGCTACATAGAGAAACCCTGTCTCAAAAACAAACAAACAAACAAACAAACAAAAAAACAAAAAAAAAAGGAAAGAAAAAGAATATTTATATGACTATTTTCATTTCATATCCAGTATTTACAGGAGCATTTCAGAAATTGAAACCTTGCAACTGAAAGTGTGTCCCCAAGTATAGGCATAATCTTATTGTGTACTGTGTACAGATTATCCTTTTATTATTCAAATGTTGATTTCTGTAACCCCATATCTGGTGGAAATCCATATTCTGAGAATCTCCTGTCTCAGGGTTGAATAAACATCACTCCCCAATTATTCTATGACGGGTCAATAAAGAGCCAATGACTGAGAAGGGAGAGGAGTGCACTGTACTTCCTCCAGCCAGAGGAGAGGAGAGGAGTGGGGAAAAGTGGGAAATCAGCCACAAGAAGAAGGTCCACATGATCTCTGTGACACTTTCAATGTGTGCTTTGTTCTTAATTCTAGGAAGGTGTGACGTGTCCACATTTTGATCTTCCTGAAGCTGAATCCAAAGGATGGACCCAATGACTGCGGCTTCCAGGGATCCATCCCACAAGCAGCCACCAGTCATAGACACTATAGCATATGCCAGCAAGATAGTGCTGAAAGGGCCCGGATATAGCTGTCTCGGGGGAAACTATACCAATGCCTGGCAAACATGGAGGTGGAAGCTCACAGTCAGCTATTAGATGGAACACAGGGTTCCCAAGGAAGGAGCTAGAGAAAGTACCCAAGGAGCTGAAGGGGTCTTCAACCCTATAGATGGAAGAATAACCATGAACTAACTAGTACCCCCTGAGCTCATGTCTCTAGCTGCATATATAGAAGAGGATGGCCTAGTTGGCCATCATTGGGAAGAGAGGCCCCTTGGTCATGCAGACTTTATATGCCCCAATACAGGGGAACACCAGGGCCAAGATGTGGGAGCGGGTGGGTAGGGGAGCAGGGCCGGGAGGGGGGAGGGTATAGGGAACTTTCTGGATAACACTTGAAATGTAAATGTAGAAAATATCTAATAAAAGTTGGAAAAAAAAAAAAAAGAAGAAGAAGGTCCAGTGGATCCCATGAGCATGCTAGAGCAGAGAATGCTATAACATGCAAGCATCTGAAGGATTTTGGCTGGAAAGTAGCCAGAAAGTAAAGGACTAAAGTAGAATAATATTGCTCAGTTGTTGTGCCTTAAAGCTGTTAAATAAATAAAATAGTCCTGTGTTCATTATTTGGGCTCTAGCTGGTTTAGGAGAAAATTGCAATATTTATAAAACTGTAACTAATACTCCACAATGTTGGCATTGTCATCTCTTGGATACTTGTTAAATAAATAGAAAGTCCAACCCATAAGCAGACCTCTTGTATAAGAATGTGGACTTGTCCTGGCTAACAAGGCAGTTAGTATCCATCTTATCATTGCAGAACAGAAAACTACACTAATAAATGCTAATCTTATGTGCTCATTGAAATCACCCTGAAGGAGATCTGTAAAATATCTAATGCCAAGACAATTGAGGTTTTATTTTCAACTACTCAGGAGTCTCTATCTATCTATCTATCTATCTATCTATCTATCTATCTATCTATCTATCTATCTATCTATCTATCTATCTATCATCTGCTCTCTCTCTCTCTGTCTCTCTGTCTCTCTCTCTCTCTCTCTCTCTCTCTCTGTGTGTGTGTGTGTGTGTGTGTGTGTGTGTGTGTGTGTGTATTGCACAGTGTTCTTGTAGAGGCTAAAAGAGAGTTTGTAGAGCTGTCTATTCTCTCCTACAACATAGGTCCCAGAGACGGAATAGGAGTTGTCTTGTTTTAGAGCAAGTGACATTTTGTACTGAGATGCATTATCCCCAGACATTGGCATTTTATTTTTATTGTTTTACTTATTTATATTCCAAATGAAGCCCACTTTCCTGGTCTCCCCTCCAAGAGCTCTTCACCCTCCCTCCCCTTTGCTACTGAAAGTGTGCAGCACTGTCCCCCCACTTTTCTAAATGCCCATCACTACCCCCATTTCCCTATTCACTCTCCTCCATCCCTCCTCCCACTGACCTCATCAACCCACCCACACACCTCACCCACCCAACCCCACCTCAACACCCTACCCCACAAACACACACATATTCCCCTTCCCTGGCATATCAACTCTCTACAAGATTAGGTATATCTTCTCCCACTTAGGCCAGACAAGTTATCCCCTGCTATAAAATGTGCCAGGGATCTTAGGCCTTGGACCAACCTGTTATGAGCTTTAGTTGGTGGCATAGACTCTGTGAGCTCTCAGGGTTCCAGGGTAGTTGATACTGTTGGTCTTCCTATGTGATTGCCATCCAGGTCAACTCTTTCAATTCCCCTAACTCTTCCATAGGGATCCCTGACCTTAGTCCAGTGGTTCCATGTAAGTATCTGCATCTGTCTCAGTCAGCTGCTGGTAGAGCCTCTCAGAGGACAGCCATGCTATAATCTCATCTGCAAGCACATCACAGTATCAATAGTTGTATCAGGGTTTGGTTCCCACCCTTGGGATGGATCCCAGGTTGGGCCAGTCACTGAATGTTTTTTTTTTTTTTTTCCTTCAATCTCTGTTCCAATTTTCTCCATTCATTTCTTTTAGACAGGAACAATTTTGAAGGTAAGTTGGTAACCACATCCCTCCACTGGGGGCTCTGTCTATTTACTTGAGGTTGTTTCTTCAGGTTCCATATCTCCAATGTCGGGCATTTCAGCAAGGGCATTGGCCATTTTAAAAGCTACCTCAGGGGGCTGGAGCGATGGCTCAGGGGTTAAGAGCACTGACTTCTCTTCCAGAGGTCCTGAGTTTAATTCCAGCAACCACATGGTGGCTCACAACCATCTGTAATCTGATCTGATGTCCTCTCCTGGTGTGTCTTAAGAGAGTGACAGTGTACTCACATATATAAAACAAACATATTTTTTTTAAAAAAAGATAAAAAATAAATCTGCCACAGGGGCAGCATTTGGACGAATGATGTATCACTGGATTAGAGAGTATGTAAAACATGGATATTGTCACATGGCTGATAGACAATGGAGTAGAGATTCAGAACAGGACTCCAAACCCATACTTCTATCTTTACATGTTGACTTCATGACACTGGTCTCTTCAATTCAAGACTCTTGTTATTCTAATGAAAATTACAAGACCTGATGTTTAGTCTACAGATCTCCACTTGTCATTGAGAGGATAATTCCTCTGATCTCCTCAAATTCCAAAAAAAAATATATTGCTCTCCAAAGCTCCAATATTCAGCACTGTGATAAGTAAATATTGCTGCTAAGATGAAAATTGTTTGATTAGACATACAACACTATTCAAGCACTAAGATCTGACTAATTGTACCGTGAAACATTCCTTTACCCTGTCAAGCTAAAACGCAAATTGCCCATCAGTATTAATATATGAGAAATGTGAAACTTACTTTTTCTTGCTGTGATTGATACATGCAAATGATTTCACTTATCAGGACAAAGCCTGTCTATAATTTTATTGAATGTGATACAATAATGAAGGCTAAAACCTACATTTCCTAATGCGTAAATGAGTTGAAAATAAGCTTCCTATTTATTCATTAGCTGTCACAGTTGCTACATCCTGAGATTATTATTATATATATTTTTTTACTATAGAATTAAACTTTACAAACAACTGGGACATCTCACTTGATTACTAATTCACAGTGAAATATTATCTTATTATAATAAATACCTGGATAAACAAAATTTAAATAAGAACAGTCCAGCTTTACAGACTTTTTTCCCTGCTGATAATGTAATCACTATTGTTCCATTATAATGCATGGCAATGAATGGAATTGCACTTTATGAAAAGAATTTGAATTATTTTTTGTCAGTCATTCAGCAGTAGATTTTGTGTAGGAATGGAAATTCATAAGTATTTCTCATTTAATAAAAGGAAATAGAAAACCATAGTGCTGGGTAAGACCAGGGCACCATGCTAAGGGAAAAAGGGTAGATCCTATCACCCACATAACCTTCAGAGGGAAGTAGAACTGAATATGGAAATAGTAGCATATGGAAATGTTTCAAGATCTTTCCTTATTATGCTTACCTGGGACCCCATGTGTAGACTTCAACTGCCCCCTGCCTAAGAAAAAAGAATCTTTCTCCCTTTATAATCTGTGAAGCTTTGGTTTGCTCAACCATTCATCCATTCCAAGTGTTATTTATTGAAGTTAAGACTTCAGGAAGACATTAAAGGTTGAGAGCCTTGGACTAGGATGTTCAAGAAGTCCACAAAGCAGACCATGAGTCACCCAGGAAGACAGTAGTAACAGAGGTGGCCAACAGCTCAGTTTGCAATAGCCACAGGAGGGCATGCTCGGTGAATAGAAGAACCTATTCCAGGTTGGAGGTGAGGGGAGTGAAAATCTGTGGCACTCTTCTGCAAGAGGCCACAGAATGTCCCAGAGAAGGCCAGTCTGCATAGTGCAGATGCTTAAGGAGATGTATCTGACTAGAAAGAGGTCAGTTTATAGCTTCACACATAGTGAGTCACAATGACTTTCAACTATTTTCTGTAAGGAAACAAATAACCAAAAGCAATTTAAACTTGCCCTTGAGGTAGTGGGGAAAGAAAACCGTCTCCTCTGAGGTAGTGGGGAAAGAAAACCTTCTCCTCCTGATGTCTGCAAGGTGGCATAGGTTCCAGTACCTCTTTACAGAGGTGGCAGGCAGTATAAAGAACCCCAGCTGGGGTTTTTCCTTTTACAGTCCTTCCCATTTTATTTTAAAAGTAGAAAATGTCTGCAAGATTTTGCTGAAAGGACTCTATTATAGCTATCTCGAGAGAGGCTATGCCAGTGCCTGGCAAATACAGAAGTGCATGTTCACAGTCATCTATAGGATGGAACACAGGGCTCCCAATGGAGGAGATAGAGAAAGTACCCAAGGAGCTGAAGGGGTCTGCAACCCTATAGGTAGAATAACAATATGAACTAACCTGTACCCCCAGAGCTCATGTCTCTAAATGCATATGTAGCAGAAGATGGCCTAGTTGGCCATCATTGGGAAGAGAGGCCCCTTGGTCTTATTGCAAACTTTATATGCCCCAGTACATGGGAATGCCAGGGCCAAGAAGTGGGAGAGGGTGGGTAGGGGAGTACAGCAGGGGGAGGGTATAGGGGACTTTCGGGATAGCATTTGAAATGTAAATAAAGAAAATATCTAATAAAAAAAGAAAAAAGAAGAAAAAAAAAGTCGAGAATGTTATTTTGTTCATTTGTGTTTGCTACTGTATTAACTACAGCATTTCCTTCACTTTCTTCCCTCCAAACCCTTCTAATATTACTATTCACTCCCATTCAAATCTCTGATATCTTTTAAACAATTGTTATAGAATGGATATATGAATTTGAACATAGATACATATTCTAAAATATAACTTACTGTTTTTATTACAAGGTATTTTAGTAAATCAGAAAGCTAAACAGGCTCTCCGAATAAATCCAACAAGATAAAACAGCAATTCTTCAAATAAAATGTTTTTCTCTCCAATTCCTGGATCTGAACCTTGCTAAGATGCTACATACAAGGAGGGGATTTGCTACATTATTATCTTTTGCATGAAGAGTCCTCATGATAGGATCATTATTTTTGTAGAAGACGTCAGAAGGCTAGCTCCTTCTGTGCTTTCATTGTGGGAAGACATAAGATGTGGATGAAGGAGGGAATCTAATCAGAAGTGGTACCTGCTAGCACCATGATCTCTGGCTTCCAAACTCCAATGCTGGGAGAAATCACTTCATTCTATCTATTAACCACCCATATCTACGGTGCTGTGTTTTAGCAGTTCAAACATATCGAGACTATGTTCTTGTTCCACCTCTCCTTTTACTTAGTTCAGGTGTTTATGAGCCGACAAGTAAAACCTGTTTGTATTCTAGTTTGCTGACTGAGAAAAGTGTAAGAATCTCTCTAAACAACTGATGCTTTCCCAGGGAACCTGGCAATGCTTAATGTCACAGCAAGGTATGGGGTGGTTTTTCTATGAAAACTACTTTGCTAAGGCAAGGATTCTGCTAAACATCCTTGGATGCACAGAAAGACAAAGAACAAGTGATTTAGGCTCAAGCATCAGTGGTATCAACCTCAAGAAGATATGCTCTGAATTACACACTCTAGTCAGGTTAAACAGCATGGTGGATATTTTCTCTGCTAAGCTTGGCATGAAACACAGGAAGGTTTGCTGCCTAGGAGATAACAAGGGCCAAACTTTCTGTTGGTTAGTCTTATTGTGGTGTTTCTGATTTGGCCACAAAACTAAAAGAGGAAAAAAAAAAGCAACAAATCATTAAAAAAAAATGACAAGTTGACAAAACTTCTAAAGACATTGCCACCACTCCCTAGTGGATAAGTAAACAAAGTACCCCAAATTAATTTTCTCAGTAATAAAATTGTGTGCCAGGTATGATGGTACATTCCTTTAATCAGAATAGAGGCAGATAGAAATCTGTAAGGTTTAGACAAACCTGGTCTAATTAATAAGTTCCCTGACAGCCAGGATTATGTAGGGAGACCCTATCTCAATAGTAATAAAACAGTAATTATTATTATTATTATTATTATTATTATTATTATTATTAATGTAGATATTTTACTTTTTCAAACAAGAATTTAGAAAAACTACATATTTTGCCTAAAATCACCAAACAAGAAACAATGAGAAATCGAAGTTCAGGTCTGCTTGATTATTTTTCTTATTATTCATGCTGGTCAATCTTATCTTAAGAGTTTGATTAGTCTTAGTTGCTTTGATTCTTTTATTTTTAAAACAAAAAGGGAGAGTTTAGTATCTGTACATGTATGTGTTCATTACATGCATGTTTTAACAATGGCATGCAATAATGCGAGTATTTAACTCAAATATAACAAATCATGCTATAATTATTAATAATAATGACATTAAAATAACTATTACATATGATCATTAATAACAAAGCTTGTTTAGTGCTGAAGTTCTCTGTTCAGTGATTACTAGATTGTTTATGTTTTAGGGTGTTTTTGAGTTAAACTCTAAAAGAGTAAATTTGTAAACAACTCATGACCATAGATATCCTGGTACTCAAGTAACACTTGCTGAATTCTATGCAATAGGGAAACAAGGGGCAGTGAGAGGAGGAGAGAACCAAATGACAGAGATTGATGCAACATGAGAATTATGGGCTCCGTCTGCTGCCCAGGGCCTGGCGGTGATCCACCTTTAATACAACCTTTCAGAAGCATCTTATGAAAAGTTATTCAGGAGTGATTGAAGGCTTTGCAGGCTCTGCATTCAGTTTGCCTGATTATAAATTTCAATCTCACTATTTACTAGCTCTGTATCCCTGGGCAGTGTACAGAGCTGGGGTCTCGTTGGTCTCAGGCAACTCATCAGTGAAGAAGGCCCAGCTTGAGACCCATTTTATCAGAGAGGACCTATCCATGGCATTATTAATGATATTCTTCTATACTTGCAGAGAGTTGTCTAACATAACTATCATGTGAGAGGCTTCACACAGCATCCAATGGAAGCCCACAGCCAAACGTAAGGCAGAACTTAGGAAATCCCATTGAAGAGGTCGAGGAAGAATTGTAGGAACCAGAGGAGTCAAGGACACTAAGAGAAAATCTACAGAATCAACTAACTTGGGTCTATAGAGGCCATTAGAGATTCAACCAACAAATAGAGATCATGCATGTGTCAGGTATTGGCCGTAGGCACATACGTAACAGTTATGAAGACCTTGGTAGGTCTTCATATGGAACTCCAAACAGAAGGAGCATGGGTTGTAACTGAGTCTGTTGCCTCCCTTTGTATCCCTTTCCCCTACTGTGGTACCTTGTCTAGCCACAGTAGGAGAAGATGTACCTTGTTCTTTTGCAACTTGATATGCCAAGGTGGTTGATACCAATGGGAGGCCTAAACTTTTCTGAGAAGAAAGGGAGAACAGGAGGAAGAAGGAGTAGAAAAAGAGGGAAGGATTTGGAGGAAAAGAAGGATGGGAAGATATGATCCAGATATAAAGCAAACTTTAAAAGTACATTAAAAATAAAATTAAGAAGTTTGAGAGTTAAAAGAATAAGGATAACAAGAATAATGTGCAATACAGCCCTTGAGAAGTGTGAATAAGTTAATAGCTTAGAAGTGCTTAGATATAGGAAGGCTGGCATTAGCTCAGTGGTACCTACAATTTATTTAGCATATGTAAGGCCCTAAGTTCAGTTCCCAGTGCTTAAAAACAAGTTACTTTAATGTAATATTCTTTTGTCATCATATGGGATGGGACTATTGTCTTTGAAATAAAATTAACATCACATGATGTTTAAAAGTCCTTGCCAAGTATTTACCTGTGGCATTTAAAATTACATATGTCAAATTCTATGAGGACTGTGGACTGTTTAAAAGTGTTATGAATACTGAAAAAAACATGTATATTTACTTAGTATATATTTTCAAAATTGACCAAGTAAATCAAGTACTGTAAAAATCATGAAAACCCATGACACAGAGAAGGAAATTGTTTTCAACAAGACATATCCACCAATATTATATAAAAGCCTCCCTAACTCCATCCGGAAAATGAAGGTACAAATGTTAAGAACTGATTCTGACATTTTTTTCTTATATTAGTAGCAGAATTAACACAACAATCCCATTAACTTTATGACTTTTATCAGCTTACATATTAGCAATCATAGTATTAACCTCACTTACTTGTAATAAATGTAAAAGTGAAATAAAATAACATCATTTTAATTACATATTGGCATTTAGAATACCATTATTTTGAACAAGAACTTAAATTTGAAGGGAAGATCCTAAACTACTTGTCTCTAAGTTTAGCCTCTATGGAGCCTTTATGTTCAACCCGGCTCACCTTTTGCCTTTCACTGGAGGAGACCTGCCAGGAGTTGTCAGGAACCCATATGACTTCCTGACTTTCTTTGAGTAGGGATATTCTCTTGTCATCAAAGAATCTGTGTCCTTTTAAAAATGTGTCCAGACATTGCCATTCTTTAACTTGTGCCTCACTGGGAATAGTCTGCACACTACTTCTAAAGTGTCCTCAGCTTAATTATATCCTCTTTGCTCACAGCTCTAATGTAGTTATCAATACCTTTTCTCTTAGTTCTCTTGAGGTATTTTTCAGCTAACCTGCGTATTTTATGGGATTGTGCCTCACACACACAAACACTTAAAAATGGTGTACAAAACTTCTGCTTTTGGTCACAATTTTAGTCAGGATCTAAACAGAAAAGTTTTGTCAAAGAACTATAGTAGGTTCTCAAAAATGTCCTTGGTTTATCCATCCTCTGGAAACTACAGTTAATGTATAATATTCTCCACAATTTTCTTTGGTAGAAAGAGAAGGAACCAAGAATAGAATATTTCTCTTTCCTTGGTAATTAAGCAGACTTATTATTACAAATTAGTCTAAGTTTTTTTGTTCCTAATAGGAATCACTGTTGAAATTTTCCATTTTGAATTTCTCTTTCTGCATAGTTCAAAAGCTTTTGAAAATCACTGGATTAAGTGATCACTGATATACATTCTTGTTCTGAAATCATTTGCCTCCTTACACAGTTTAACTCAGACCTGGAGATATATGAATTTTATGGTTGACAGATTGTTTTCTCTGTGTAACTATAGTTGCATCTGCAACTTACATAATAACTTTGTCTCTTTAATAATTTACTTATTCTTTTGTGCATTCATTTGAAAAACATTTTCTGATTGTAGTCTATAAGGAGAGGAATGGATACTTAATGTATGAAAAGGTAGCAAAGGACTTGGACATAGGAAAAATATCTCACATAATTATTCTCTTTGAATTTTAATCTATTGTTATTTCAACCTCTTCTTGTAGCCTATCAAACTACAGAGGAATGAGTAAAACTTAGAACTCATAAGTATTGAAAATAAGCCACATGTATACTGGTGGTGGAGGGTGGGTCTGACCATTAATTATGTTTTGGGCACTATTAGAATCTATATTTTCAATAAATAAATGAATATTCAAAGCTAAGAAATATATCCAGAATGATACAAAATGCAATAGAGAATGATATTTGGGCTGTTAACCTTAATGGAAACTTCCTAAATGGGACTAGGTAAAGTCTGTTTTTGCAGAACTTACTGAAGGGAGAGAATCACTCACTATTACTTGAATTTGACAAATGCTCAAAGTCATTAGGGAGTATTAGAAATCTTTGTATAGGAACAAAACATGGAAAGGTTTCAATCAGTTCTGATTGTGGATATTGAAATGGAGAATCTAGATATAGAATTACCAGAAATTTGATAGCGTTGTCAAATGGAGCATGTTTGGTGTTCTGTGATTAGTTCTGAGCTGGAAGGGACAAATGTTAGGGGTATTAACCAGGATCAGTTCCCAAATGGAGCCTGCTACTATAAATTTGTGGACTGGCTTCTTGGGTTGCTGCTGTTGTTTGTGATTCTGTGGTTTTTTTTTTGTTGTTGTTGTTGTTGTTTTTTGTTTTTGTTTTTGTTTTTTCTGGTAATTACACTAATCTCTGTAGTTTGAATACTGAATATCTCAGAAAGCCCTATACGTTAGAGTTTAGGATTCTGCATAATGCTTTGGGGAATATATGGACCTTTTAGGGAGGACACCCTATTATACACTCCTTAGATCACTGTGCAATCCTACTTGGGGTATGAGTGGCCAGTTCTCTTCTTTCTGTTTTTAAACATGAGCAGTTATAACTCACTATTCATTTCCTCCATGATTTTGCCTTGTCATCAATGTCAACTGGGTACAGATTGGAGCCTATATACCCGTGAAGCTAAAGAAGCCTCTTTATGTTTAGAAGTTGATTACCTCAGGATTGTTTTGTTTTGTTTTGTTTGGGTTTTTGTTTTGTTTTGTCTTCATTTTTTTCCATACAGGAATCTTCTGTGTAGCCCTGGCTATCCTGGAACTCACTCTGTAGACCAGGCTGGCCTCAAACTCAGAAATCTGCCTGCCTCTGCCTCCCAAGTGCTGGGATTAAAGGTATGCACCACCATTGCGATGCCAGGTTTTATTTATAATGAAAGAAAGAGTACTAACACAAACTTGTATACTCAATGTTTTAGGATGAAGTTTTCACTTCAAATATATTCATTAAATAAAACTCTTCATAGAAGAATGCTTGCTCAAATTACTTGTAACTCAAAATGTGACATCTTAAAATTACAGAGATAACTACAACATGATAATAAAATTTCAAGTAAGACAATTGAAAATTATTTTCATTGTGCATATATTTTAACTTAGGGGAAAAATAAATAGTTCTAAGAAAGAGCTTAAAAGAAAAATGTGAATGTTCAAGTGAGTTTATAGTAGCCTAATATTCCAAATATGAAACTTTGGAAAAAAAAATAGAGATTCTATAAAAGAACTTAACATTCGAATGATTCAAGAGGCTAAGTAGATATCACTAACAGAGAAAAATGGAAAAAGCCCCATTTGGAAACATAAACTGCAGGATACTTATCAAAATCTGTTTCCTCACCAAACTGCAGCCTCCCAGGATTGCAGATTGTTAATGTCATTACAAGAAAAATTATGTCAGAGGCAAACAGAGCAATATTAAAACTTGAGAATAACGAAAGAAACCATGTTGTGGATCTCATTATGTCCGTTGTCCACTGCTACGAGTCAGCAGTGAAGCAGCGTTGCCGAGGGCTTTCAGAGCTGGGGTCTTATTTACTGCCACTGGGCTAAGTATGTCACTCAAGATTTTCCCTCTTCCACATGTTCAAATTTCTTTACAGCTCTAGAAATGTAAGGAGACTTTTTTTTTTTAAGTAGGACACAACATATGTTCTCCATAAAACCCACTGCAATTCAGTGAGTTGTGCACCTTCAGGCTTTCAGGAAAACTAGAAACAAAATGCAGAGCAATTGCACAAGAGGGTACAGAAACAACTACACACTAACGTGCCACAGAAACTGGCAGGAGTGAGGTAATCAGTGTCCAGTGAGGCTAATCACCTCAAAGGTGTTGAGCTTAGGGGAAGATGTTCAGAAGAAAAGTGATGACCATTAGAAAGCTTAAGGGTTTCCTTTGCGCACGCCTTTAATCCCAGCACTCAGGAGGCAGAGGCAGGCAAATTTCTGCGTTCGAGACCAGCCTGCTCTACAAAGTGAGTTCCAGGACAGCCAGGGCTATACAGAGAAACCCTCTCTCGGAAAAAAAAAAAAAAAAACAAAAACAAACCAAAACAAAACAAACCAAACAAAACAACAACAACAACAAAAACAAGGGTTTCGTTTGAAGAAAGCTAAAACACATTTTATAATATAGTTTATACACAAAGGTAATTTTAATATGTTAAGATCAAGCACTAACATTTGAGAAAAAATTAATTGCACTCTCAAATTCTCCTCCCAAAGTTTCAAATATTTCAAATAACCTTTAAAAAATTAATCAAGAGGCTATTAAGTACTTACTTAAGAAAACTTTTGTGGCTGTCCAGGAGGTATAATTTTATACAGAGATGTGGTCTATACAGTGAATTTTGCTGTGGCCCTGTGTCCATGGGAAGACAGAGATATTATTTTTCATAAATAAAAGCTACAAGTTTACATATTTTAGAGACTGAACTATCTCCCTTCCTCCAGAAAATAACTGCCATCCATTTGTATATGGTCTTTTGTCTCTGAGCTTTCATGGAGGTGAATGATTATTTAAGTCTTTGATCATCAAGGTTGTGAATAATGCAGATTAACTGCTAGTGTCCCTGGGAACCTAAGAGACAGATCAGCATATAATGTTTCAGTTCCCTGAGCATCTGACAGAAAATGAACATGTACTGACCAATGAGTGGAATAATAGCTTTGTTGACAGTGTCAGTAGGACTGTTCAATTGTCAGTTGTCAGGCAGAAGGGATAGAGTAGGAAGGGGAGGACACAGTGGGCATGGTTCTGCTTTCTTTGTTTCTTCTCCATTTTCCCACGGACAATAAGCAATTTCTAACAGTCATGCTGTTTTGAAGGTCAGATTATTGCAGTTCTTTAGCTTTCTGTTTCTTTCTTACTTTTTCCAAGATGTTCAGGGCACAGTTCAACATACTTAAAACAGGAATGATTAAGGATAAAGATGTGGAAAAACAGCCAAGAAAGTTGGAGACACATGAAAATGTGTTAGTGAATCCAGGATTTAAAGGAAAACCTCTAAAATGTATAAAGGAGCTCTAAATAGTAGGTATACAAAGATTTCTTTCTCTACGATGGGTTGATAATTTTCAGAATATTTGCTTCTTATAATTCCTGCAGAAAAGCCTGCTATACCACATTAATTTTCCCCTAGCTCGTAGGAACTTTCTTGGATATCATATATAAACCACAAGTGAAAGAAAAAAGAAACTAGCAGTCTATGAGAGCATAACTAATGATATAGCTGAATGCCATCTCTGCTATTTTACAGATTTTCATGGAATGTGTCATGGTTGATGTTATTTTCTGTGGAGGACAGAGGGAGTAGATTTCTGCAAGTACTTGTCCTCTTCACTGAAGGGGACACAGATGGTTTTGTGTGATGGCTGAGTTGGTAGGAGCCCGCACTTCTAAAATGAGCACTAGATTGGATTCACAAAACCCAGGGCAAGTGCCAGGCCTTGCCTTTGACCCAAGCTGTGTGTGAGAGACAGATACAGGGGATTTGTAGAGCATTGCTTGCTGCCAGCATAGCCCCAAGTTAGTGAGCTCCTCACTCAATGAGAGATCCTATCACAAAGGAATGAAGCTAAGAATTATAAAGGGAGATAGATACTCAGTGTCCTCACTTGGCCCCTACAGATGTACATTTGAGCATCTGTAGCAGTACATGCAAGTGTACATGTAAAAAAAAAAGTGGAGTTTAGAGAATGTGATTGTAGAACAATAGAAAAAAGATAGTGATTCATATATATATATATATATATATATATATATATATATATATATTCATAGATATGAGAAATGATTTATAAGTAAATAAAATCTAAATAATGAAATGAACTTGCTTTCACAAAAATGGGATTTGGAGAGACAATATTTTAAAATTAGATAGCTATATAATATAATTAGCATCATCTTTGAACAATTTTGGGAAAAAAACAGACACTGAGATTTCAAGGATAGAAGTTTCTTAGAAAATTATGGTAATGTCAACATAACAATACATGCAGTGACAAATGAAAGTGAATATATGTATTTATTAGAGGAGGGTTTCTCCAAAACCACAGGTACATATGGACACTTTTTGTTTGTTTATATCTTCTCTCTCTCTCTCTTTTTTCATTGTAAGGCATTTTTATTAGATATTTTCTTCATTTACATTTTAAATGCTATCCCAAAGCCCCCTAAACCCTCCCCCTGCCCTGCTCCCCAAGCTACCCATTCCCACTTCTTGGCCCTGGCATGGCTTATGATCTTCACAAGACCAAGGGGCCTCTCCTCCCATTGATGGCAAACTAGGCCATCCTCTGCTACATGTGCAACTAGAGACGCAGCAGCTCTGGGTGTGTGTGTGTGGGGGGTACTGGTTAGTTCATATCGTTGTTACTCCAATCATTTTCAGTCTTAAGTATATGTATTCTACTGAGTTTGTTTGCTACTAAATACATGATTTAAGTTATCTTGATTACTTAAAGGACAAACAAGCCAGGCAAACCTAAAAACTTTCTGAGAAAAGAGTTGATAAGAGAAAACGACCTTTAAACAACTTGGAAAGAGATACTGGGAGAGAGGAAACTTCTGAATCACAATACATCTATAGCATAGGAGGAGGAGCTAACTCATCTTTAAAAAATTCCCCAGGCAAAGAAAAAGGAGGGAAAATAAATTGGGAGCTGAGCAAAAACAATGACCCTGTCTGTTCTCCACCACACAGTGAGCAGTTGACATTGCCAACAGCCCTATTGTGCCCCCAAACACTCTGCTATTACTGTTCTGTTAGCAATGCCAACATAGCAATTCTAAACACTTTATGTCACATCCTGATTTGCCCTGCAGGATGTTAGCTGCTGATATCTAGTCATTTTAGACCTTGAAAAACAAAACAATTGTATTTACTACCTGGGAGATAGAAGGCAATGCATGCTAGGGCTATTCCCCTCTGCAGATCTCATCTGCTCTGCACTGATGTAAACAGAAGGAACAGAACTAGCAGCTCACTGTAAAATAGAGCCCTGTAATCTTTAATACCTATAGGTCTTCATCAAAGGAAATAAAAGAAAAATTAGGTAAACAGAATGTTAGGGGAATTTGACTTTCGGATTAGAATAGCTGAGGAGACTTGAATAGTATCTATACTGGTGATATTATTTGAAACAGTATGAGTTGGATACTAACTGACATAGTTTATTTCCCTAAAATTTTTATTATCTTCTGTGGACATGATCTAGCACATTTTCATCACATTATTTTATTCAGTTTGATGAAATAAATACTTTGAGAAAGCAATCATTTGCAGTCCATCAATAAGAATAATTCAGAACATAGAGGCCACATATGATAAATTGAATGGCCAGCTAATACTCTTTTAACATTTATAGTCACAATAGATATCTGTTGAAGTAAAGATGTTGGTGTGTGTTGTTTTCTTTTACCTACTTGATAACTATTCAGAGACATCTTACAATTAAATTTCTTCGTGCTATAGGCAATGTCAAAGCATCTTTGTCTATTGAGGAGAGTCTATTTTAATGAGACAATATGGCCCCAAGAGCCATTAAAGCATATCCAACATTGTACCTGTGCATTGCAGCATATAGGATTAGAGCATTATTGCCATAGTGTGGTTGGCTAGACTATGGAAATAAGATAGGTCAGATTTATGATGAAACTTTGTTCTTAAAACTTGGACTGTGTAATTTTACTCAATCAGCACCTTTGTGGCCTCCTTCTCTCAATCTTTAGTCTTCATAACTGTTTCTATTGTCTTCTATTTAGTTTTAATTTTTTATAGCCATAGCTTTTTTTGTTTTGTTTTGTTTTTTGTTTTTTGTTTTTTGTTTTCAAGACAGGGTTTCTCTGTATAGGCCTGGCTGTCCTGGCACTCACTTTGTAGACTAGGCTGGCCTCGAACTCAGAAATCTGCCTGCCTCTGCCTCCCAAGTGCTGGGATTAAAGGAGTGTGCCACCACCGCCCGGCTTATAGTTTTTTTTTATATATTGCCTCTTAATGTTCCTAGCCTTAGCTGTTGATTTCCTCAGTTAATCCTTCCAACATAATGCAAGACAAGAATTTTACACTTTTCAAATGAGAAATGAAGTATTCAGAAATTAAATGATTTCTTTTGCTGGATAAAGTGACTGAAGCCTATAATCCCAACAATCAGGATGCAAAGGCAGGTGAATGGCCATTCGTTTTGTTTGAGATCAGCCTGGAGTAGTGTGAGATGCTTTCTCACAACAACATCAACCACAATATCCCACCACTAACAACAACAAATAAAAAATTAAATGATTCTCGGCTCTAAGAAAGAAATTAAATATTCCCAGCCCCAAGTGGCAAACTATCTTTGGGACCTGGCATTAATCCAAATCCACCTGTCTGTAGTCTTGACTCAGAAACTATGGCTGGGCAGAGGCTGGACAATACTGGTCAGAAAACAGCACAGTGGAATGCCAACATGCCTTCAGCGAGATGGTAGAAAACAAACCAGAGATCCAACAGTTTCAAGCTAATCAATTTCCATGATATATGAAGTGACCCACAAGTCCCAGATACATCCATACCCTCACAATAAACTCTTCATTCTTGAAACTGCTCAAGAAATTTCATGCTTTCTATAGCCTAGAAAGCTCCATTAGATAAGAGCTGAGCAGGAGACTTTATCACAATGTTCTTGGTACAGAAGGAGGATAATATCAGGTCTTGGCTCATAGTCAGGGTAGATACAGTCTTCAGAGCTCTCAGATTGGAGTCTGAGTTCTCCCTTTCAACTGATGTCCATTGGTCACCTGTGCCAGTAGAGATAGGACTGAAGTATAAAGCCTGAGACTAGGGCTCTGGGTGCTACTCTGGGAGGCTCAATCCTTTCAGTCAAACAAGAAGTAGCTATTGGTTGGAACTTGTTGATGACTTTAAAGCTGAGTTTGGTCACAGCCCCTGAAAAGGTCTGCTATCCTCAAAGTGCCTGCTGACTTCAGCCACTTTGTAAAGTGCCCTGGCTTTAGCACTGGATTTGCTTCCTCACAGAGTCCCTGATGTTACTTCCCATTAGTGAAAGACAAAACACAGTCACAGCCACAGATTCATCCTCCAGTGTCACCTGGGCTTTGTCACATACAATACCTTGTCACATACCCTGGGGCCCAGAGAAGTCAAATCAAAGCAGTGCAAGGAGTCTTGACACTTGGAGCTAGGTGGCATTCTCCACAGCTACAGTTAACACAAAGGATGCAGGCTTCTGGCATAGACCCTTGTTAATACAGTCCACTGGATGCATTCTTCACTTGTCTTGGAAAACCATAGTGATAAATAGAGGAGAAAAGCTTTAGGTATTTCCTGGAATAGATCTTGGGCAGCCTTGCTGGGCCCTGAGAACAGCTGTTCATTAAGGTAGTGTAAAACGAGGCCCCATCCAGCCATTGGTCATGTGTGATCACAGGAATCCAGTTCTAGTCTCTTCACTGTCTGACTTTGTAGCCAGAGGAACCTCAGTCTCGTCTATATAAACCTTGGGATAAACCTGGTCTGGTATCTGAAGTGGCATAAATTGGTTCCTGTGTCTGTGATTTTTCTTTTACCTGTTCTTCCACTGCTTATGGTTCAGAAGGTATGCAGAGCTAGGTGACAAGGACTCACAGCTTGGTTAGGGTGGCTTAGCTAAAGTGGTACTTGTCCTCATACTCAATTTCTGAACTCTTTGGTCCACATGGTTGATGGTGCTGGGTTGGATGTAAATAGGAGTACTATCTCTAGCATTTCCTCTTTATTTTTTCTTCTTCAGTGGAAGTATCACCAAGAGGACCTTGTCTGTGTCAGTTTCTTTCTTCTTCCTTGCCCTCAGTGTCAGTGAGAGATGAGGCCAGTTTTTTGACATTTCTCTTTTTCTTTTCTCCCCTACAGCCTTTGAAATTTTGGCAAATGAGGGCCTTTAGAGGTTTCTTTTCTTCCTTTCTACCTCCTCCCCATCCTCTTAGTCTCCCCCGCCCCGCCCCCTTCTCCTTCTCTTCCTCAGAGTCATTGCCAGGTAGGCTGTAGGGATTGCTGGAAGAGCTAAGTTGCTTTTAGCCTGTAATGTGGTCAAGAGATGGTAGTGCTTGCCACCCTTGACAAACAGGACAGTCACAGATGGAACCTGTTGTCAGTCACTAAGCCTAAGATGGCTGGAGTCTCCTAGACCCATTCTGGCTCCTTGAACATACCAGTAGCCCAGAGTGTCCGAGGAGCCCATGCTCTCTAACTTAAAATTTTATTTCCTCTACTTTCTGACCTAGGCAGTCTCCTTTTTAAATGTTAACAGTTCAAATATTCTGTTTTAGTTACAGAATACAAAAGAAATAATGCCTTCATTTTCTGTATATGAACACCTCCTAGACTATCTAATGCAAGCACAGAAGGCAAAATGAACTCATCTTCTTGGTAATAAAGGATGTTCTCATGATGCATCCTATGAAAGGGAATTTATATCAATTAATTCTATGAACTCAGTTTATCCATCTCAATGTTGTATTCAGCCTCATTCAATTTCCTTTTTCCACAATGCTCATCTCCCTGTGGTAGCCTTAAAATCTTTTTCCAGGATGGAAGTTTAAAAAAGGCAGGAATCGCAAATCTTTATAGAAACTCACCAACCTGAGTGAAACCTGAAACCAAATAGTTTCTTTGGTAAACTAACAAAATTGTACATTCAGTAGGGCAGAACATTAAATGATTCTGATCAGAGTGTTCTCAGGAACTGTTTCTTTTTTGGAGGCTTCAAGGGAGAATCCATTCTCCTTGATTAATATATTTTTCTCTAGAGTTTATTTTTAGGAAGAAATTGAAGGACAAAAAGGGGTGAAAAGAAAGAGATCACTGGCAAGATGAAAGGGAATGGAGGTGAGTGGTTACAAGGAAAGTAGTTAAGAGGGTATGAAAGACAGGTTTACCTAGGTCCCTTCCTGATCCTCATTACCTCCACACTTCCACACTTAGAACATGGCATAGACAATAAAATCAGTGTCCTGATATTGTTCCTATTTCTATTCTCATTCATATAAAGCATTAATTTAGGAGAATAATGAAGCAATGTAAGGAGGATCACTCACTTAAGACTTTAGAAAATATGGAGTGAACCATCTTCCTCTCTAAAACCATGAAACTGTCAACATTTTCTTAGAAATGAATTAGCAGTCAAATCATTTTAGTAAGAAAAAAAAAAGACTAAATAAATTACCAAATATCCTGCCAGGGTGAATAATGTCAATGAGAAATGCCAAAATCCCATCACTTCATTTCTTAGTATGAATTAAATAAATTTTTAAAAAGATTCGAAGTTCAGCATGTCCAACATGTTTCAATATAAAGTCAGAAAAAACAGAAGCTCATGCTAGAAAAATGAGGGGATTTTACCCCCAACCCATTCAAACATTTCCTTTCAATGCCATTCCATTACTAATCAAAACTGAAGATGTAACTGACTTCATACAATTATTATAAGAATTATCTAACCAAGTTACCAAAGGAAGAATCAGTTATAAATATACACACAGAGAATTCTTGTTAATTTATTATGAATGACATTTTATTTCCTTTAATGACAGCTTTTATGAAAAGCAGAGCATTTGTTAAATGTATAGTACAACTTTTCCTGATGGAACTTGAGATCCTGTGAACTTAACAGAATGACACTTTATGGGATTTCCATATTCCTGATTAGAGTTGAGAGGGGGAATCCTTTCTGTGTGTTTCAATTTAGAAATGATTGAATATCATGGATGAATGAAGATAAACTAGGAAAAAAATCTTACTTTTGTTTAACAGCAAACCTTAATCCTCAAGAAACCCGTGGAGATTCCTACTCCATTACCATGCAATTTTGCTTAAGGGTGCAACCGGATTTGGATATTAGGAATACATCAATTATAGGAGTGCCTTGGCTTGCGATATGTACTTACATATATATGTGTACTGAGCAAATTAAGATCTTCTTAGCTCTCTGTATCACACATTCCAGAAATGTGATATTTACAGTATTTTTATTAATATGCAACAACTAAGAATCCTTCTAAAGTATATAATGTAACTTTATAATCATAACCCCCATAAATTGACATAATTCCATGAGGAGCAGAGTGTATTATTCCTACCAAAAAGGCAGTAAAATATCATCCCAAGAGATTAAATTATTTACACAAGATGGAAAAGCTTCCAAATGCCATAATTAGTGTGTGAATCGTCTTGAGACTCCAATTATAAAGCACTTTCCGCTGAAACAAGATCTTCTTACTGATGGTTTTCAGTAAGGACTGTGTCATTCAATGTAATGACACTTTATGTGATTTCCATATTTTAAAATAATCACAGGATGGACAATAAGATGGATACAGGTGTTATTTATCCAACCACTGATGCATATGCACGTATGAATGGTGCAATCACGGCTATTGTCTTGCCAAGCTCTTCCTAGGAAGCCACCATGAGAATGTGTACATTCATTTTCTCTTAAAAGGACAACCATATTGGGTTTTTTTTTTTGTTTTTGTTTTTGTTTTTTGTTTGTTTTGTTTTTTTATTCTTTACATTATGAATCTCTCACTATGTGATCAAGAAAATATAAATCATGTGGCTTCACCTTCCCATAAATGTGTCTAATTAAGATTAAACTTGTCCCTGTGGTAAATGTAAAATGATTTAATTATAATCAAAATGCTCTCGATTGAATAGCTTCAGTTTCAAAGAGTCACTTTCCTAGTGCTAAGAAGCTCATTAAATTCAATTTGCAGTAATGTACTGCTGTCATGTTTCCTTTCAGAAGCACAGTATTACATTAAAGTTCTTTGATTATTTCCCTGTAGGGTAGCATTAATGTGACACACCGTGTGAAAGAAAAGCTCAAATGAAACTCAAAGAAGCACTGCTTTATTTTAAAATTTTTCTCAATAAATGTTAATGTTTAGCAGCATGAGAAATATGCAATAAAGAACAGTCTGCCTTAGGAACACAGGGAAATAAATTTGAATTCTGTTTGTCCTGGACCACTGGGAGTCTGTATTTGTGTGACTTCAAAGTTGTCTGTGTTATCATATAGTGTAGATGATGCATTTTGCTTATTTTGTAAGTATCACAGGCATTTGTTTTCATGTTTAAGGGATGTTATGATTTTATTCTTTTCACTTTCACTATCCTGAAAATATGAAATTATTGCCTGCAAGATATAGATAAGTGTAAGAAGACAAAACAAGAAGTGGGGTGAAAAATCAAAAAGCAAAGAACAGAATTATATTTCTAATGTGGTTATTTTATTAAATTAATGGGTAATTTATAATTAAATTAATAGAATTATATTTAAATTAATGACTTTTAATTATTAGACAGAGGCATCTAATTACATTTCCATTTATTCAAGTAGTGTAGAGTGTAGACATGCATGTGAAAGCTGTGTGAGAAAGTCAAAAGACAGTCCTTGTGAGGGAATCCTCTCCTACTCTGTGAGTCATGAACATCAAATTCCCATCAGCAGGCTCAGAAGGGATTCAATCCACTGAGCAATCTCATCAGCCTTACAGCTCACGTTTTATATTACATTTTAATTTTCTATTAGGTAGCATATCCAAAACAGTAGAAAATAGAGTTATATGTGTATATATGTGTATATATATGCACACACACACACACACACACACACACACACACACACACACACACACATATATATATGTTCCAAAGTAACATAATAAAAATATCAGCATGATTTGTATAGTAGATATTGCTTTACATATTTAGATATAAAGATTTAAAATTTATTTTATTTTTCTTTCTAAATATAATTTTTAATTATACAAATTATATCTTAAAAATAGTTACATGTATATTTGATTGTACCACCAAGGAAAAGTAGCCATTTGGGTACAGAAATATCAATGCAATATAGTTCATTTGGTAGAAATTAAATAGTTTTTATTTGAATTTGTACTTGATTATTAGTGAAAACGGATCAGATGTTGAAACAGAAGAAATGCTTTAACAGAAAATTTGCGTTATATGTTGTTATTAATCATGTCATAATCAAATGTAGCTAGAAGTCAGGAGCAATAAAAATATAAAACATAATCATATGCCAGGCATGGTGGCACATGCCTTTAATCCCAGCACTTGGGAGGCAGAGGCAGAGGCAGGCAGATTTCTGAGTTTGAGTCCAGCCTGATCTACAGAGTGAGTTCCAGGACAGCCAGGGCTACACAGAGAAACCCTGTCTCGAAAAATCAACAAAACAAAACAAGACAAAACAAAACAAAACAAAACACAAAAACAAAACAAAATAAAACAAAAAAACAAAACATAATCACATATTGAATGGAAAACATGCTCCTGATTGTTCAGTGGGGCATGGAACAAATAAAGAGTAGAATTAAACAATTAATTTTTGCAATGGGGACATTTATTTTAAAAAGCAAGAAAGAATATAGGGAAGGGGAGAAAAGCAAGGAGAAATGATATAATTATATTACAATCTTAAATAAGTGAGTAATTTTTTAAAAGAAGAGATGGACTTTATATTAATATGAAAACTTTTTATATTGTTCGTGGTATAACAAATGAAAATTTAAGTCATAAGTGCTTTCATTAAACGTCAGAAATAAATCAAATAAAGAACCAAATTATGTATGTGTAAACTTAAAAAAACAAGAAAAATCAGGTTCAAATCCAACAAGTAGAAAGAAATAATAAATGCGAAGATAGAAGTCAATGAGACTAAGATAGTTTCACCGGGAATCAATAACCAAATAACTAGTTCTTTGGAAAGATAGAAAAGATTATAAAACCTTACATAACTAGACAAAATAAAATTAGAAAGGACCTGAAAAATACAATTATGAACAAATAAAATAGAATGTTATAAAAGGAAACAGATGAAATTCATTGTATCAGGATGAACAGTTTGAAAATATATCTCACAATACAATTTTTTTAAGTAACAAAGAAACTGTAGAAGGCATTAGACAATAGAAGGATGCCGCCTGATCATTTCTAAGCATTAATAACTTTGTTTATATAGATCTATGACCAAACTGATCCATAGTTTCATGATAACTTCTATAAAATTTCCAGTGATGTTAAAGGTCATATAGATGCATAATATACTCCAAATAGGAGCAAAAACACTATTGGAGGTGTCACAATGCTTTCTTTCAAATTATACTGTATTGGTATAGAAATAATAAACATAAGAGCTTGGCACCATCACAATCAGGAATACAGATGAATGGAATATAATACAGGGCCAGAAATAAAGTCACCTAGGTACAGCCACATGATAGTTTACTAAACTCAAAAAGATAATGTAAGGAAAAAAAAATCCTCTTCAAAAACTGGAACTACTAGGAAACATGAGAAAATCCACGTGCAGAAGAAGTATAACACTAGAACTCTCTATCTCACACTGAAGTAAAATAGGCTGAGAGCTGAGCAAAACCTTACAACAGAAGACTTGAAAATTTGAGGGTGCTAAAAGAAAATGAGTGGAAGTCAGTCAAGGTGTAAGCATAAGCACAGAACGTCTGTGATTGACCAAGACAACAAAGCCAGCTGGTCCTATTGTTTGGGATTTGAAAAGGAAGCTGGGGTCAAGACTTCATGTATTTTAGCATTTTCTCCAAGTTGCAATGAAAGAGGTAAGGGAATGCAAACAGAGATACTTCTCTAGGGATCTAATTTATAGAGCAGAGACCATGTACTCACAGAGATGTTATAAATTAATATATGTGAACACTGATACTGCAGTTTTTATCCTATAGAATCCTAAATATGGTGCCATTCATGTCTTCTAACTCTGGGTTTCTCTGTAGTTGGGTTTTTGGATGCTCCTCTCTTTTAGTGACAACTTACCTCAATTGTTTTCAGGAGTTAATGTCTTCCAGGACTCCTGAAATGCTACTCACTATTCTGCATTTTACTGTGGAACTCTCCTAGGTTGAGCTCTATTTCTGTATAAGTCTATTGGTGTTTCTACTGATTAGATTTCTATAAAAACTAGTAAGCATTGAGCTTGTTATCTTTGGGACATGTCCTTGAATTTCTAAGGAAGGAATTTTTAAAATCTTTAAGCTTGGCAGTCGTGGTACACACTTTTAATGCCAGTACTTTGGAGGCAGAGGCAGGAAGATTTCTGAGTTTGAGGCCAGTCTAGTCTACAGAATGAGTTCTAAAACTGTAAGGGATACACAGAGAAACTCTGTCTCATAAAATCAAACCAAACCAAGTAACCTGTAACCAAAAAGAAAAAAAAAATATCACTTTATTTTAAAATAAAAAGAGATGGGAGCATCATATTCTAGTCTTTTTGTGTGTGTGTTACTGTTATGAAAACTGAGATTCAATAATCTTATAGACCCATCTGGTAAAAGTCCGGATTGATTTTTAAAATATAAAAATCAGTAATAGAAGAGTCCAATTCATGGCTTATCAATAACTATAATCATGTACTCTAAGATCCAATTGTCAATGCTTAGTGAGATTTGTGCTTTTACAACTCAAGAAATGAGAATCAAGAATGTTGACAGTGGCTAAAGACATTTTAAAATATGTCTCATCACATTGCAATTTGTCAGAGAAAATGGTGGCTGCGTTCAAGGCACTGATCAAGTTACAAAGACTCAGACCCAGTTTAATGTCAGTCATAAAGCAAAGCAAAATGAATAATAAATAATGAACTAGTCTGTGTCCAGAATTGTTGTATTCAAATAATATAGGACCTAGAAATTCTTGTAAGAAATTAAATGATAAATAAAATATTTTCTTCTATTAGTTTTCTGCCATCTGCTCCTTACTTTTCAAATATAATAAAATTAATAAAAGAAAATATTCATACAGAAATAAGATAATGTAACAAAATAACTTTGGTAAGAAGATGTAACATTAAGACAAATAAAGAAGAAAAAATACAGTAGAAGAAGAAAAAGAATCTAAGTCTTTCACTGAATATTGTGAGCTTTGCAAACTTTGCTTCTTGGGAAGAGGATTAGAAAATCATAGAATTTAACTAATTAAGAAAAAAAATCATGTAATTAGAGTGAGTTGCTATTTAACAATCAGGCAAGTTATAAGCAAGTCCTCCCTTCATCATTATGATTTAGAATGCATGTTTCTTCAATGTGGAGGAGTCTAAATTGAGTAGTAATTACTACATTAATAAACAGTTCATAAGGTTCCCAATTATTCTTAGTTATTGACATATTTCTCTTCTTCAAATATGTTAAATATTTGTTTCCTAAATACTATCAGCTTACTAAAAATAATGAACCACTAGTGATTATATATACAAATACATTTATAATATATCTAACATTTAAATTCTGATTGTATTTTCACCTCTGAGAAGAAGGAAACTGAGAAATTATTTTTCCCTTCCTTCCTCAATCAGACTTTCTTTCTTTCTCCATCTCTCCTATCCCCTAATCTTCCTACTTTTCTATTTTCTTCCTTCTTTTTGAGGAATTTTTTTTTCCAATAGAACTTCTAATTCAGCATCTGGAGTAGCAGATATTACAGGTCTGCACCATCAGATTTTGCCATATTTAGAGATTTCAACAGGAATTTGTAAAACTATTATGTATCCAAAGTAAAGAATATAGAACCAAAGTGACTCTTAGTCAATTCACATCATATCTTACTCATCTGTGAGTTATAAGTGTATTGGAGAGATTATGTCTATCTGTAATCCTGTCAAACAGGAAGTCTAAGTAGGCTTTTGCTTACATACTAGTAAGGGCTATAAGTAAGCTAAGGGCTATAAAGTGAAGAAGAGGAAGGATACTGAGCAGAGAACCCAAATAGCCTCAGGGAAATATTTCTTTGATCTACAGTCCTCAACCTAAAACTGAAGAATAATAATTACTAGAGAGCAAGTATAGACAGGGTTAACTGACGTAATTTAGATTAAAACCTTCAGATCATAGCTGGTTCACAATAAATGTGTTAAAAAATATTAGGTATTATAGTCATCTTAATACATATACATAAAACACTTCAAGAGCTGAAATTTACTCTCTTTGGAAATGTTTATCTTCATGTATGCATTTACACATATATGCAATTATAAAAAATCATCATTGAGTATATTTTAAAGACAATTTTTATTTAGTAAATGAATGAATTTATTTTTCATTATTATTGTTGGCTTTGGCAGAAATGGAATTTTACTCTGTAGCCAAGGCTGGCCTTTATTTCAAAATCTTACCTCCTCCATCACCTTCATTTAAAGTTGGTATCTACTTTAAACTTAAGATTCATTTAACATCATAATATTAAATAGAGTTTAGCCATGCTCAAAACAAGGGGAATAATATTTCCACAATTACTAAAAACAATTAGTACAAGGAGTATTTTTCAAGATATCTTTTAGCTTTTTAAAATTAAAAAAAAATGACCAAATTCGAGGATGTGGAGAAAGGAATGCTTCTCCATTGCTGGTGGGATTGTAAGCTGGTACAACTACTCAGGAAATCAGTTTGGCGGTTCCTCAAAAATTGGACATAATATTACTGGGAGATCCAACAATACCACTCCTGGGCATATACCCATAAAATGTTCCAACATGTAATAATGATACATGCTCTACTATGTTCATAGCAGCCTTATTTATAACAGCCAGGAACTGGAAAAAACCAAGATGTCCCTCAACAGAGGAATGGATACAGAAAATATGGTATATTTACACAATGGAATACTACTCAACTATTCAAAACAATGAATTTATGAAATTCGTAGGCAAATGGATGGATCTGCAGGATATCATCCTGAGTGAGGTAACACATTCACAAAAGAAAACACAAGAAATGCAGTCACTGATAAGTGGATATTAGCCCAGAAACTTAGAATACCCAAGATACAATTTGCAAAACACATGAAACTCAAGAAGAAGGAAGACCAAAGTGTGGATATTTTGTTTCTTCTTAGAAGGGGGAACAAAACACCCATGAAAGGAGTTACAGAGACAAAGATCAGAGCTGAGACTGAAGGAAAGACCATCCAGAGACTACTCCACCCAGGGATCCATCCCATAAGCAGCCATCAAAACCAGACACCATTACATATACCAAGAAGATTTTGCTGAAAGGACCCTGATATAGCTGTATCCTGTGAGGCTATGCCAGTGACTGGAAAATACAGAAGTGGATGCTCACAGTCATCTATAGGATGGAACACAGGTTATGCAATGAAGGAGCTAGAGAGAGTACCCAAGGAGCTGAAGTGATTTGCAGCCCTATAGGAGAAACAACAATATGAACTAATCAATACCCCCAGAGCTCATGTCTCTAGTTGCATATGTAGCAGAGAGTGGCCTATTTGGCCATCAATGGGAGAAGAGGTCCTTGGTCTTGCAATGATTCTAGGCCCCAGTATAGGTGAATGCCAGGGCCAGGAAGTGGGAGTAGGTGGGTTGGGGAGCAGGGAGAGTGGGAGGGTATAGGGGATTTTCGGAGACGAAATTAGGAAAGGGGATAACCTTTAAAATGTAAATAAAGAAATCATCTAATAAAAATAAATAAATAATAAATAAATAAAATATATTTATTATGGTAGAAAATATTTTATTTAAATAGTATATGAAAGTCTGATAAATAAATCTACAAACATGTATATTCCATTACTACTCAGAGATCACCTTGGTCTTTTGGCATATGCTTGTATATGCCATGTTGCATATGTATGAGACAAAGGACAATATAGAGTTTTCTTAGTCAGCATCTACCTTGTCTCATTATTATCCTCCCCTTTTTATGCATAGGAAATACAAGATAGTATTTACTTATCTTAACAACATTATAGTGAGAATTCTTGATTTATTTTTATTCTGGACTAATTTGTAATTTGGTGTATAGTTCAGAATAACACTGAATATATTTATGCAGACATTACTTGAAAAAAGCATCAGGGTAAGTATTTATGTGCACATTTACACACACAAGTTTGAAGTTACAGTTTAGACATTAAGCGCATGCCAAAGAAGTGTGAAGACTTAATTTCAAGTCCATACAAACCACATAGAACCCAGACTAGTACTACACATCTGCCATCTAGTACTCCAGCCATGAGATGGGGATATAGAGATAAGAGAACCCAAGAAGCTCAAGGACCAGATTGCTTGGCATATGTAGCACAGATGGGGGGAAACAATAATGAGAAAAGGTAGATGTTGATTACAGCCACCCTAGATTGTCCTTTGCCTCCTACACATGCAACACGGCATACACAAACATATGCCAAAAGACCAAGGTGATCTCTGAATAGTAATGGAATATAACCTGTTTGTAGATTTAAGAAAGAAAACAACACATTGATTTATAAAATAGAAAAAAAAAACTGCTGATTTTTCAGTCCTTTGAGAAAAAAAAAACATGAATTTCCATGCTTAGTGTTTTTAATTTATAAGTTAGAAACTTAAATGTGTGTCCTAATGAGAAGCCTAAGACACAATAACAAATTAATCACATTAGGAAAACCATGCCCTTTGCATTTTCCTTCTCCTGGGATCATAGTGCTGAATTTTAATGTTACATTAACATTTGCAATAAAAGTTTAAAACCCTAAAACTATGGTTCAGACTTCTTTGTAAAATAATGTAGCGAACATATAGAAATAACCACATCTTCTAATTCAAGAGAACTATAAAGAAGAATTAATTGTAGCCACTTACAATTACTTATATGTTTTTTGGGAGGTTTGATTAAGTTAGTAACTTAATTAAAGTTTGATCATCACATCAAGGACAAATGTTACACCTTTGTTTTGTGTTACTTAACTGACATTTTTGGAAAGGACTTATATTTCAAATCCTGGCTAATATTTCTTCAGGTGATAACATTAAGTTGTATAATATGTATTTATTTTGCTTCAAACGATTTGTTTTTTGTTTTGTTTTTATTTAGAAAATTTTACAGTAACTATATCCCTAATTTGTAATGTAACCAGCATATTTGTCCCAGTATGTAGCAAAGGCTAACCCTCAACCCATAATCATTCAATCTGCTGAGTGCTGGAATTGCAAATACATGTCTCTCTACCTAACCGTAAATTTATTAACTTGTGAATTTAAGTTCACCAAGAGGCTATGTGTATATTTAACCACAAAATGTAAATTATTATAGGTAAAAATAAAAAAGCAAAACATATTCCATATTTAGATGCCCCAGACATAGGATATTTTATGTATTTATTTTAAAAATACATATTGTTCTTATCATATAACACAATGTTTTGTGATATGTTATATGCAATATTGCATATGGATATCTATATTCCAGTATTAACAAGTACATTAGCATATATATGATGTTTGAAAAGAACCAGTCAAAATATATTAGCATATATTATTAGCACATTGGGAATATTTATATTTTTATTATTTTTTATCAGACTCAACAACAACATATACTAGAAATGATCACTTAAGAGATAGAGAATCGTATATAAATTAATTTGTTCTAGGAATTTTTGGCAATGCTCCTTTGTGGTATATGTCATAGTTCAGCAATATATCTTTGTCCCAAGAGGGCAAATGAAAAAACAACTGAAAAACTTGAAAGAGAAGCTTAAGGATTACTTTCACTAATAATGATATTTAACTATGAATAACATAGCCCCAGGTGCTTGATTGTTCTGCCTTGTTCCAAGACATATGGCTATTACCATCCAGAGTACTCAATCTCAACTGAAAGACAATTTTAAAGAGCTGGATGCTAAAAATGGATACGTTGAAGTTATTATAAAATAAGTATTTACCTGAGCTTCTGTTCCGGGAAAGAACAGGATTTTTCAAGACTTTTGTACCCAAGTTACAAGCCCATCTCTGACGCTGTGACACTTAATAAATTTTATGATGTTGCCTGAATATTATAACTTAAGAATATCAATACATTTTTTAAAAGATCATACGAAGATAGAGACAGTATTAAAATGACATTATTAATGAGACATTTACAAATTTCTATGAAATGTTTTCCCTCCTTAAGATACACACACACACACACACACACACATAAATATATATATACTGTTATATGTGTATATTTTGATATGAAAGTTTCTAGTTTGAAAAACTATGAAATAACTGAAGTTCAAGCAAAGCAAAAAGAGTAACAAGGACAGACTGTCAATAAATTTCTTTCCCATTCATTGCCATATTTTTACATCAATTTTCCCACAGTCCCTAGAGTACTCTCCATGTGTTCTTGGGACCACTGACTAGACAGCTCTACACTCTTCAAAGGAGACACCATTCCCAGGCACTGTAACACACCCAGGATCTTAGGACAATATTATCCCATGATAACAGAGCTGGGTCACACCAGTATTTCAGGGTCTCAGTGGAACATGACTGCGAAGAACTCAGATACACCCAGAATCTCAGGTTCACAGGAGCCCACAATCAAAGGAGCTCAGTGACAGCTGGACTCTGAGCAGTCCAGAATCAACTGGGATTATAAGAAGGACAGGCTCCAATCAGATATATTGAGGACAGCAAGCACTTGAGATAATCAGATGGCAGAAGGCAAGCATAAGAACAGAAGCAACAGAAACCAAGGTTACTTGGCATCATCAGAAACAAACTCTCCCACCATGGCAAGTCCTGGATACACCATAACACCAGAAAAGCAAGACATGGATCTAAAGTCACTTCTCATGATGAAGATGGAGGACTTTAAGAAGGAAATATAGGAAAACACAGGTAAACAACTAGAAGCATTTAAAGAGGAAACACAAAAATCGCATAGAGAGTTACAGGAAAACAATACCAAACAGGTGATGGAATTGAACAAAACCACCCAAGACCTAAAAATGGAAGTAGAAACAATAAAGAAAACCTAAAGGAGATAACCCTGGACATAGAAATCATAGGAAAGAAATCAGGAACCATAGATACCAGCATCAGCAACAGAATACAAGAGATGGAAGAGAGAATCTCAGGTGCAGAAGATTCCATAGTGGAGCATGCATCCTTATTACCAGTTGGGACATCTTCTGGATATATGCCCAGAAGAGGTATTGCTAGATCCTCTGGTAGTACTATGTCTACTTTTCTGAGGAACTGCCAGAATGATTTCCAGAGTGGTTGTACAAGCTTGCAATCCCACCAGCAATGGAGGAATGTTCCTCTTTCTCCACATCCTTGCTAGCATCTGCTATCAGATTGAAATAATCCCATGCATTTTATTAGATAACCATGGCTAGACTTCAATAACAACAAATACAATAGAAATCACACATATGCATGGAAACTAAACAATTCTCTACTCAATGTTAACTTAGGAAAGAAATAAAGAAAGAAATCAATGACTTTATAGAGTACAATGAAAATGAAGAAACTTATGGCATACAATGAAAGCAGTGTTAAGAGGAAAATTCATAGCACTGAGTGTCTTCATAAAGAAACTGGAGGGACCCCATTCTAACAACTTAATAGCACACCTGAAAAGTCTAGAACAGAAAGAGGAAAACACTCCAAAGAGGGAATTGTCAAACACAGGGATGAAATCAACTAGTTAGAATAAAAAAGAACTATACAAAGAATCAACAAAAGAAGAGCTGATTCTTTGAGTCAATCAACTAGATGAAGCTTTAGCCAAACTAACTAATGGGCACAGAGACAGTATCAAATTAACAAACTCAGAAAGGAAAAGGCAAACATAACAACAGAAACTGAGGAAATTAAAAAAAAAAAATCAATCAGAACTTACTTCAAAGTCCATACTCTAAAGAACTGGAAAATATAAATGAAATGGGTGATTTAATAGACAAATACTACATATTGAATTTAAATTAAGATCAGGTAAACTATCTAAAAACTCCCATAAGCTCTAAGGAAATAGATAGATACAGTCATCCAAAATTTCCTAACAACAACAACAACAAAAACAACAACAACAACAACAAAAAAAAAACCCAGCCAAGGACCAGAAGGTTTTAGTGCAGAATTCTATCAGACCTTCAAAGAAGACCTAATACCAATACACCTTAAACTATTCCATGAACTAAAACAGAAGGAAAACTACCTATTTCATTCTATAAAGCTACAGTTGGGCTGATACCTAAATCACACAAAGACCCAGAAAAGAAAGAGAACTTCTTCAGAACAATCTATCTATTGACTATCTGCAAAGATACTCAATAAATTTCTCACAAAGCAAATCCAAGAACACATCAAAACCATCATTTACCATGATCAAGTAAGCTTCGTCCCAGGGATTCAGGGATATTCAATATAGAAAAATCCACCAAAATCATGCATTATATGAACAAATTCAAGGAAATAAAGCCACATTATCATATCATTAGATGATGAAAAATCTTTTGACAAAATACAAAACCCCTTCATGTTTGAAATCTTGGACAGAGCAAGAATTCATGGTATATACCTAAATGCAATAAATGATTATAAAGAAGTCAGTCTGGCGTTATCTCAGAAAATTGGACATAGTACTACCAGAGGATCCAGCAATACCTCTCTTGGGCATATACCCAGAAGATGTTCCAACTGTTAAAAAGGACACATGTTCCATTATGTTCATAGCAGCCTTATTTATAATAGCCAGAAGCTGGAGAGAACCCAGATGTCCCTCAACAGAGGAATGGATACAGAAAATGTAGTACATCTACATAATGGAGTACTATTCTGCTATTAAAAAAATTAATTTATGAAATTCTTGGGCAAATGGATGTATCTGGAGGATATAATCCTTAGTGAGGTAACCCAATCACAAAAGAAGTCAGTGGGTATCCACTCACTGATAAATGGATATTAGCCCAGAAACTTAGAATATCCAAGATACAATTTGCAAAACACAAGAACATCAAGAAGGAAGACCAGCTCATGGATACTTCATTCCTCCTGTGAAGAGGAAACAAAATACCCATGAAAGGAGTTACAGAGACAAAGATTAGAGCTAAGATGAAAGGATGGACCATACAGAGACTATCCCATCACGGGGATCCATACCATAATCAGTCATTAAACTCAGACACTATGGCATAGGAGAGCTAGTGCCTACTTAAGGGACCCTGATATAGCTGTCTCGTACAGAATTGGATGCTCATAATCATCTATCTATAAGAGGGAACACAGGACCCACAATGGAGAAGCTAGAGATAGAACCCCAGAAGCTGAAGGGGTCTGCAACCCTAGAAGAGGATCAACAATATGAACTAACCAGAACCCCCAGAACTCATGTCTCTAGCTCCATATGTAGCAGAAGATGGCCTAGTCGGTCATCATTGGGAAGAGAGGCCCCTTGGTACTGCAATCTTTATATGCCCCAATACAGGGGAACACCAGGGCCAAGAAGTGGGAGTGGATGGACAGGGGAGCAGGGAGGGGAGAGGGGGGAGGGGACTTTCAGAATAGCATTTGAATTGTAAATTAAGAAAATATCTAATGAAAAATTAAAAAGAAAAAGAAAGCCAACAGCCAACATCAAATTAAATGGAGAGAAACTAGAAGCAATCCCACTAAAATCCAGGCCATTCAAGGTTAACCACTCTCTCCAAATCTATTCCACATAGTATTCAAAGTTCTAGATAGAGCAACTAGACAACAAAAGGGGACCAACATGATATATATTAGAAAAGAAGAAGTCAAAGTATCACTATTTTCAGATGATATGATAGTAGACAATAGCAATCCTCAACATTCCACCAAAGAAGTACTGCAGCTGATAAACAACTTCAGCTAAGTGGCAGGATATAAAATTAAGTCAAACAAATCAGTACCCTTCCTTTATACAAATTATAAATAGGCTGAAAAATAAATTATGAAACAATACCCGTCACAATAGTCATAAATAGTGTAAAATATCTTGGTGTAACTCTAGCTAAGCAAGTGAAAGATCTATAGGACAACAACTTGAAATCTTTGAAAAAGAAATCTAAGGAGACATCAGAACATGAAAAGATCACCCATTCTCACGGATCAGTAGGATTAACATAGTGAAAAATGGCCATTTTACCAAAAGCATTCTATAGATTCAATGCAATTCCCATCAAAATTCCAACAAAATTCTTCAAAGACGTGGAAAGAGAAATTCTCAAATACACCTGGAAAAACAAAATGTCCAGGTATGGCAAAACAATTCCCAACAATAAAAGAACTTTTTGGGGGAAATCACCATCTCTGACCTCAAGCTGTGCTACAAAACAATGGTTATAAAGCCTGAGTGGTATCGATACAGAAAAAGACAGGTCAATTAATGAAATGGAATCAAAGACCCAGAAGTATACCTATACACTTATGGACAATAGATCTTTGATTAAAAATAAAAAGCCAAAAACATACATTGGGGAATAAAAAGAAGGCATCTTCAATAAATTGTACTGGTCTAACTGGCAGTCAGTATGCAGGAGAATGAAAATAGATCCATGTTTTTATCACCCTGCACAAAGCTCAAGTCCAAGTAGATCAAGGACCTCAACATAAAACCAGGTGCATTGACTCTAATAGAAAAGAAAGTGGGAGAGAGCCTTGAACTCTTTGGCACAGAGGCAATCCTCCTGTACAGAACACCACTGTCTCTGACTCTATGATGAACAAATGATAAATGAGACTTCAGGAAACTGAAAAGCTCCTGTAAGGCGAAAGACATGTCACTCAGACAAGTCAGTAATCTATAGATTGGGAAAAAGCTCCATTAAACCTACATTTGACAGAGGGCTTATATCCAAAACTTATAAAGGACTCAAGAAGTTAATCTCCAAAAATCCAAGTAACCCAATTAAAAATAGGGTACAGAGCTAAACGGGATATCAAAACAGAAGAACCTTGAATGTGCAGGAAGCCCTTAAAGAAATATTCAATGTCCTTAGTTATCAGAGAAATTCAAATCAAAAGACCCTGATATTCTATCTTACTCCAATCACAATAGCTAAGATAAAAAAGTCAAGTCAACGCACATGCTGGTGCAGATGTGGAGAAAGAGGAACACTCACTCTTCCATGGATAGTGAGATTGCAAACTGATCAACTACTCTGGAAATCAATATGGAGGCTCCTCAGAAAATTGAAAATGGTACTATCTGAAAACCCAGCTATACCACTCTTGGGCATATACTCAAAAGAAGTCCAATGATACCACAAAGACACATGGCCCACCATGTTCACATGGTCCTTATTTGTAATAAGAAGTAGCTGGGAAAAACAAACAAACAAACAAACAAACAAACAGATGTCCCTAAATCAAAGAATGGATACAGAAAGTATGGTTCATTTACACAATGGATATAAAATAGAGGACATCATGAGTTTTACAGGCAAATGGATGGAACTAGAAAATATCACACTGAGTGAGGTAACTCAGTCACCAAAGGACATGCATGGTATGTAGTTACTGATTAGTGGATATTGGGCAAAAAGTACAGAATAGTTAGAATACAACACAGAGACCATAAGAAGTGTAACAATAAAAAGGGCCAAGTGTGGATGCTTCAATTCCACTTAGAAGAGAGGAAGGAAATAATTAAGGGGAGCAGAGTGAGGGAGGGACCTGTGTGGGAGAGAAAAGTGGGAGTGTAAAAGAGGAACAGGATTAGATATTTGGGTGAAGAGGGAGACATAAGCCCAGAGGCCAAGAGAATGAATGGAGATGAGCAACATTGGCAGGTTGGGAAGGGGAGGCCTGGTGGGCAGGGGGAGGCATATCCTTTTTGAGGCCAGGCGGATGGAGGAATGGGATAAGGAACTTGGGGGAGGGAGAGGTGAGGGGGGCATTGACTGGAATGTAAGTAAAACAACAACAACAACAGCAATCAAGAGAACAAAGTGAATCCATTTCAGGGAGTACTAAATATAATTTCAAGACTAAAGATGTAAGAACAGCAAATAAAGCTGTCCACGTTATAGAAGCAACCACGGTATTAATTCATGAGTCATACATACAAAATATTGATGCTTTCATCTTAATGTTTCTTGGATTAATTCAAAAGAAGACAAATATCTCATTGGGAAGAAAGTCATGATGTTCTATATAAAGGTTCTTGGGAGGCAGAACTTGGGTGCCAGCAGCCAGGATTACTCTACTTTCCCTCACCCCCATGATACAGGAGTGAACATTCTGTTGTCTATCTTCCCAATTAGTGAGCCTTTCCTCTGGACCACTTTTATCACAATACATAGCCCATCTTGTGCCAGATATATTACCTAGACCATTTAACATTTAAAATCATGAGAACATAATATCATTTATTATTTTCCACACATTGAAAGACATTATATATGTCTTCGATCCCATATACTTCCAAGAAAACAGATAGCTCATAGAACGTGCAAAAGAAGTACATTAGTATGCAAAGATATTCTCATTTTATCTGTCCACATTTCAAACAACTGGTGGAATTTTAATGATTGATTAAAATTGTCTAGTTAAGAACACATTCCTTCAATAGACATTTATTATTTTTATTTGGTAATATCATCAAAAAATTTAACTCTGATTCTTATACATAAGAATGTGTGTATTTATATTTTTATACATGTATATAAAGCACATCCTAACTATTCTGACAGCAGCCAGATTTAAACCTGAATTGAAGAGTCTTTCAGAAACCCCAAAACAACTGGGAGAGTTGGGGGAATGCAAGTTAAAACCATGTTTCATTACTATAAATGAATTTGAAATTATTAGTTATACAAATAAAGTTAATTATATCTACTCTTTTAAAATAATATATTTGTTTCTACTTTTATACATCTATGAAGTATATTTTGATCATATTTATGCATTATTTACTCGCTCTTATTTCAGCAAGTTTCCCTATCCTGCCTCCCTCTCAAATTCATGTTTTCCTTTTTCATTGTTATTAATAACCTCTTGAGTCCTATTGTGTTGTCACATGTGTATGGGTATAGACCCATTCTCTTAGGTATAAGTAACCTATAAGAGGTCATATCTATAAAAGGAAATCGGTACTATTTCCCTCAGAAGATGTGAATTACCAACATCTTCTCATTCACAGGTGAGACCTTAGGGACCCTTCTGCATACAGTTCATACTGTAATTTTGCCTGGCTTGTGCAGATCTTGTGCATGTAACTACAGCTGTTGTAAGCTTGTGAAGCAGTCATGCTGTGTCCACAAGTCAGTATTCCATAGCTTTCTACCCCCTGGGCCAGCTCATACATTCCTTCCTCCTGCTTCAGAGACATTTCTTGAAACTGGGATGTGAAGAGATTGATACAGATACTTCATGTCCAATGGAACAATTTGTTTTGTAACCTTGTCATTTTGAATGCTTATAAGCATACACCTTGTGCACTCTGTATAAGCTTTGCTGATGTTTCACTGTATGTAGTTTGTCAGGTTGACCTTCAAAGTTCTGTAGGTCAGTTACTTTAGAATAACTAAACACTGCCAAAATTGGGTAAAAAATTTAGAGGGCAATGATCATTACTACAATAAAATTATGAGTAAGGAAGTGTTGTATCAATAAAATGATATAAAAATTGACTTGTGGAACAGATTATTAACACTAAAAAGAGAAAAGTGTGGGAGGGAACATGATTTATTATCTTTGGAATTTTTAATGGTAAAAGTTGAAAACTTCAATAAAAGTTACTAAGACAATTGATCATTCGTGTATATGTGACACTTTGTCACTATCTTAAGCTTTAAATAAAATTGAAAGTATGTAGGAAGGCAATGATTTAAATGTGATTCAGACTAACAAATAATCTCACTTCTGTTCCAAAAATTTAAAATTACATAAAAACATTGGCAATTTCACTCTCTTCTGTATAATCTTATTTTTGCAATCCTAAACACTTGCCCTAGGGAAGTCTTCCTGTGTGATTTCCCTCAGTGACCTTGAAAAGAATGTTTCTAAGTACAATCTGTAGTAGCAAGAAGGGAAAATGCCACCTATCACCCATCAAAAATAAAGCAGCATAAAACAGCACAGGGGTACAGGGAATACGAGTGAATTACATGACGATGTATCAATTTAAAGGACATTTTGTTAAACCGATGTTAACATATTCTTTTAAAAATCATATTGTGTATATCAAATTTTAAAATTGTAAAATCTTTCAAGAGTTCAAACAGCATCCAAATAACTGTACTAATATCCTCAAAAAGTGAAGAAAATTAAATTTTATTGGAGCAATTATCTTTATAAGAATGAAAAGGAATAATCCTACAAGCAAATTCTTTCTGGATAACATGATAAATACATATATTTATATAATATCACCTTACATTATCTCTACACTATAAATATTTTATATTAGTTTTATTGATGTTAAAGAACAATGTTCAATTAGAAAAATCTCCTGCCATATGTTTCATATTTTAAGTGAATATCAATGAAGCAGCCAACACACACACACACACACACACACACACACACACACACACACACACTTGCTTCACATTTGTGCCTCTAGACAGGGCAGGGAGTCATAGATGTTTGCCATGAGCTGAAAGGACATTGAATGGTTGCCAAGAGCAGAGCTTATGACATTGTTCCTATGGTGTCAGAGGTATTAAAGTCAGCACATAAAAAATGGCAGTTCTCTGTCTAAGAAATCACAGATTTCTGAAAATACCAGCATCCCATTTTACAAATGCTTCAATATATTAAGAGCATCCTTCCTATATCACATCTTCCTAAGACTTAGTCAAACCCACTAGAATTTTTATCCGAAGGGGTAGCTCTGTGACAGATCTAGAAGAATTAATGAGGGATCTATGATTGCCTGATGGAGACTAAATTTTACAGTAGAAAAAAAAAAGGGGGGGGTGTGTGATCTTCACAAGGATGAAGTTTCAGGTAGAGTGTGCATACATGAAAGCAAGGACCTGACTGTGCAGTTCACATTGGAATCTTGCTACCAATAAGTATAAGAAACAAACCATGGTACTGAACTCTTTCTGCAGCTGACCCCTTTAGTTTCATTATCATGACCATAAAGGATTCAAGCACATCGTACTAACATTTGATTTTGATTGCTCCTAACACTCAATTCTCTTTCCTTTTGGCTTTACAAGCCTTACCAATTCCCTTGCATTCTAAGACATAGTGGAATATTCGTCTGTGTATGTTTTTGGATCATTTATTATAATAAAAAATTCATGGCTTTTTATTGTTTCAGGACTTCAGAATTTCCTAGAATGTAAAGTTTGAATTTTACTTCTTCAAGTTAAGGACAGTTTCAAGGTGCTCACATGTTTTTTTGACATTTTAAAGACTTAATTCTTTGAGAATTTTGTAAGTCATGTTTTGAAAGTTTTCACTATTTCAAACTCTTCCAAGACTCTCCTAATTCCTATGTACTGAACTCTGTTTGTTTATGTTTTAAGAGCTTTTAAAGACGAATTGTGATGTTCATAGTATTCATGGATGTGTGGTTTTCCAAGGGATCCTTATCAACTGCCAGGTGCTATGTTTTTAGTGAAAACTGACCCTTGTCTTTCCAGCAGCTAATTATCTATCACTGCACATCTAGGGGTGGGACAATGTGCGTATCTCCCCCTCAACTCTGGGATTTAGTCTGCTTTAGACTTGTACAAGCATTAACAATTGTAGGGTCCTTAGACAAAGTGATAATAGGATTTGGAAGTCAATCCCATTTATTTTCAAGTATTTATAATCTTGAAGTAACAAGCATTTCTTCATTTATACACCGAAGGCTTTCTAAAGAATCTTTAATCATTATTTAAACTTTATACTTTTAAGAAATGTCAGAAATAGATTACATTCACAGAAAATGTGCTATTATTAAAAAAAGAGTTTTGTGAGAATCATGGTTAAGTGTAGCCAGACATTCCTCACTGTTTTTGTTGCTGCTGTGATTATAAAGAAGGAATTATCTGGACCTGGAGCATGCACTGCAGAAAATAAATAAATAAATAAATAAATAAATAAATAAATAAATAAATAGAAAGATCCATTTTCTACCCTATCATTTATTTTCCTTTCCTTGATTCAGCCTTTGCATTAATAAAGCATAGAAAGAAGATGAGACCAGAACGAGAGACATTTGAATGCATCTTTCTTCCCATATAAAACCTATAATTTGCTGAAAATTTCAGAAATGCATTACTTCTTTCCCTTTTGACTGCTTGTGTTGAAATTCACAGAAACCAACAAAAGACATCATGAAGTCTCCAGCATGAATCATTTATTTGGACAAAATAGGGAGGCTATTTAAAAAAAGGGCAGTAATTCCTTCTTGCTGTCAAAAGATAAAGGCTTACAATTCCCCCACTGAAATGTGTACAATACCTTGTAAATTGTGAACATGTAATCATCTTCTGAAATAGAGGAGAAAAACACCAATTGGCAGCATTTTGCCATAGAAGTGAATGCATTACTTCAAACCATAAATATTTTTAATTCTAGTGTTCTAAGGGAAAAAGGATAAAGGTCAATCTTTCTGAACCAGAAAATGGTGAAAGTCAACTAAAATAAAAGTGGGCTCAAGTGAGAAAAGTTACTATAATAATTCTAGTATTTTTTCAAGTAAACTTTTGTGCCTGATAGATCTTGCAGTTATAGCTACCTGCTTTCATAGCAGGGTTGCAGTTCTCCAAAGAGGCAGAACATGAACAATCTAATTCCATTTGTCCAGAATATAAGTCAGTTTCCCCGGTGTGGTGAAAATACTTCTGAGGATACTCCAGGACTGGGAACAATAATTGCAGTGAGTGAAACTGGTTATCTCTGCAATACCATGTGGCCATATTGCTCTCCACACCCTACAGAAAGAATTATAAAGGAACATTTGGAATGAGATTTTATTTATATATCCTCATTTGTGATTCATTTGTACCCTTTAAAACACAATTATTGGTGTCCGTGGTAGAGGATCATGGCTACTTTGGCCATCAAAATATATTCCTAAAATAGCGAAAACTGTGTCATATAAGCTGGTGCCTAAGGTTACATTTAGACTATGAAAGGGATAAAATTTTCTCAGTGAAAATGATTGTACTTGACTTCCTTTAATTACGACAGAACAACCAATCTTAATTCAACCAATTTTTATTAGATATTTTCTTAATTTACATTTCAAATGCTATCTTGAAAGTCCCTATACCCTCCCCCAGCCCTGCTCCCCTACCCACCCACTCCCACTTCTTGGCCCTGGTGTTGCACTGTATTGGGGCATATAAAGTTTGCAATACCAAGGGGCCTCTCTTCCTGGTGATGGTCGACCAGGCCATCTTCTGCTACATATTCAGCTAAAGACACGAGTGATGCGGGTTCTGGTTATTTCATATTGTTGTTCCTCTTATAGGGTTGCAGAACCCTTCAGCTCCTAGGGTACTTTCTCTAGCTTCTCCATTGGGGGCCTTGTGTTCCATCATATAGATGGAACATCATATGATGATGTGAACATCATCAGATGACTGTGAGCATCCACTTCTGTGTTTGCATAGCCTCATATGAGAGAGTTATATCAGGGTCCCTTCAGCAAATTCTTGCTGTCATATGCCTAGATATGCACTTACTGATAAGCGGACATTATCACAGAATCTTAGAATACCCAAGATACAATTTTCCAAACACCAGAAAATCAAAAAGAAGGATGGCCAGCGTGTGGATACTTCATTCTTCCTTAGAATAGGGAACAAAGTACCCATGGAAGGAGTTACAGAGACAAAGTTTGGAGCTAAGATCAAAGAATGGACTATCCAGAGACTACCCCACCTGGGGATCCATCCCATAATCAGGCACCAAACCCAGACGCTATTGCAAATTCAACCCATTTTTAAAGGTTCTAACATCAATTGGAAAGCAGGTGGTTTTTTTCTTCTGAATGCCCAACCTTGCTTTTAGTCCTGCTCTTATACATTCTGATCCACTTATCCTCATCTTTTATTTTTCTGTTTGGGTCTCAAGCTCAAGGTCTCCCCTTTCTTCTAATGTTTTCATATATATATATACATATATATATATATATATATATATATATATATATATATATATATATATATA
>LR749566.1:2167120-2318154 GCA_902729485.2 Mus minutoides | reverse complement strand
CCATACTTCAGTGAATTATGACATCAACTTCTGTCAGCCATAGTTACTCTACTACACCAAATATCACAAAAAGTTATTTCTTCTTCCCACTGGTCCCACTTATAAATCCTTTTCTATCTAATCTTCTAATTAAATGCAAATCTGTCTTATCTCCTAATTTTATAAAAGATTATGTATCTGTATAATAAAACTCTGGCTCTTTCCATTGTTCTCCAATTATAAAGATAACCTCCAATTGACATTTTCAAACACAGTCATCTTTATGTCATTTTTAGGAAATCAACTTCAAACAATCAGAAATGACAATGAATCCTGATGACTTCCTGAAACTATGGAGATCAAAGAATGACAAAATCAAAAGCACACTGGCGGGATTCCTCTTAATTCATCATCACTATCTTCTGAAAATATTTCAAAACATTAGTGGACTTGATCTTTTCTTCTCAGTTATTTTTTTTTCAACTTTTATTAGATAATTTCTTCATTTACATCTCAAGTGTTATCCAGAAAGTTTCCTATACCCTCCCCCCTCCCAGCCCTGCTCCCCTACCCACCCGTTCCCACATCTTGGCCCTAGCGTTCCCCTGTATTGGGGCATATAAAGTCTGCATGTCCAAGGGGCCTCTCTTCCCAATGATGGCCAACTAGGCCATCCTCTTCTATATATGCAGCTAGAGATATGAGCTCAGGGGGTACTAGTTAGTTCATGTTATTCTTCCACCTATAGGTTGAAGACCCCTTCAGCTCCTTGGGTACTTTCTCTAGCTCCTTGCTTGGGAACCCTGTGTTCCATCTAAAGCTGACTGTGAGCTTCTACCTCCATGTTTGCCAGGCATTGGTATAGTCTCCCATGAGACAGCTATATCTGGGCCCTTTCAGCACTATCTTGCTGGCATATGCTATAGTGTCTATGTTTGGTGGCTGATTGTGGGATGGATCCCTGGCAGCCCCAGTCATTGGGTCCATCCTTTGGATTCAGCTTCACACATGATCTCTTTAACTCTTTCAATGTGTGCTTTGTTCTTAATTCTAGGAAGGGGTGACATGTCCACATTTTGATCTTCCTTCTTCTTGAGTTTTATGTGTTTAGTAAATTGTATCTTGGGTAGTCTAGGTTTCTGGGCTAATATCCACATATCAGTAAGTACATGTTATGTGAGTTCTTTTGTGATTGGGTTACTTCACTCAGGATGGTGGCATCCAGATCCATCCATTTGCATAGGAATTTCATTTATTTATTGTTTTTAATAGCTGAGTAGTACTCCATTGTGTAAATATACCAAATTTTTTGTATCCATTCCTCTGTTGAGGGACATCTGGGTTCTTTTCAGTTTCTGGCTATTATGAATAAGGCTGCTATGAACATAGTGGAAGAAATATATGTTTATGAAAAAGTTGGCAGCTGAAAAATAGAATAATTAAAAGGTCAATAGAAAAACATAGTTTCATAAATCTGGGACTCAAACAGCAGAAGGTGTGCCATGTAGAGTCGAGAAAACAACTGAAAGTTGTTCAGAACTTTTTTTTTTTTTTTATAACTAAATAAGGGACAATTTTGTTTCAATTGATAGATATCTTAGAATAGTATATCACTATTTTTTTTTTCATTTTTTTCTTCCAAATAGTATCTCAATCATGAAAGATAAGCCTCATGGATAATTCATAAAATAAAATCTCAGTGATGTATACTACTGTGATGTATAGGTGCTATTCATGGGCAAAAGAGCATAATTACATTTTCACCAGTGAGCTCTGATGTGATGCAAGGGATTCGTCTCAGTTGAAATAAATGAAAGCATCACATCTGCAGCTCCCGTTGCTTGAAAGCTTCGCTTGGAAGCCATTAATGGGATGAGATGATTAATTGGAAGAGGAGGTTATTTGACTTCATAGAAAGGATGTCATTTCTCTCTGGTTACAGTCAAGAAATTATGGATTGCTGTCTTCCAAAGAAATTGTTTTAACACTCCAGAACTCACAGTAGCCTCAGCTTCATGGCATTTCTCCTATCTTAGCCTCCCAAATGCTAATATTGCAGACCTGAACTACCACACCATGATTTGACAATGATTTTGTTGTATTTTTATCTTGTTTTGTTCATTTGTTTGCTTGCTTGCTGATTTATTTGTTTGTTTTGTTTTGTTGTTGAGGTGGTAGTGGTGGTGTTCTGTTTTTGTTTGATTTGGTTTGGATGTGAGTTAAGGTCTCTTTTTGTAATCCTAAATGTCTAGGAACTCTATGTAGAAAAGACTGGCATCTTCCTCACAGAGAATTTCCTGCCTCTGACTCTCTAGTGCTGAGGTTAAAGGCACACACCACTATGCCCAGCATTTTATATACATCTTAAAGGTATGATTCAGAAATATATAAGAAGAATGGTATTTGTCTTGTCAGTGTTATATATTAGTTATTTGTGTCCATCAATAAATTTATGTTTCTAATCAAATACTAACACTGTTATGTTGAAAGAGAGCCATTTTGGGATAGTTAAACCATGAAGACAGTGTCATCCTTTCGAGATCAGGATTCAGGTTAGAAGGCAGATAATAAGACTGGTTTACTCTTTCCTGCCTGCCATTTCAGAATCAAGAAAAAGTGAGCTGTCTGCAACTTCAGAACACCTACCAGATCTTGGACATTCATTTTCATTTTGAAATCACCAGATCTCACATTGAAATTTGCAAGAGTCTGTTTAAATCATTCACCCTATGGCAGTTTGCATATTACTATGTATGGATATGTGCTATAACAGACTAACTGAAATGATGTCAGAATCTCAAGGAGTCTGATGTTATTTTTCTCCTGCCCAACTTACCCCAGTAAGCTTCAGTTGCATTTGGTTGCTTATTGTATGCTCTCGCATACTCCTATCAAGTCCCCCCACAAATATAGACCATCACGGAGAAACACAACTGATACAATTCCAAGAGCAATAAATCATGAGAACTCAGTCCTAACAGATATACCTGCATCACAATTTCTGCATCTGTAGTTTAAGGAACATCTGGAAGAGAGTGGAAATAATTCATGAGCCAGAATACCAGAACTGTACTGTGAAACAGTCAATGGCAATGTTGGTGGATATAGTAAGTTTAATGGGGGAAGTTTCATAGGATCTCACCCCTGGATAAAGGACTGGAGAAGGAGAATTAGCCATCCCCAGGGATAATCCTCTTTACTGGCTGTCCAAAGCAGAGTACCCAAGTTAATTCTAATGAGTCATCTTACCTTTCCACCTGTAGTAATATTGATATCAAAATTCTTTCTCCACCTTTCTTCTCCTTATACCCAAAATTTTTAACCCAAATGAATTAACAAGTATACAGTCACATATTTCTCAGCATTATTTCTTAGAAATGCCTTTGTCTAGTGTATATTTTTGGAGTCTTTGTGAACCTTCAGATGGCTGTGGTTAGATGGAATTTTATTTATATTTTCTATTTTGTTCCATTGGTGTACCTGTTCAATTCTGCATGAGAACCATGCTGTGTTTGTTCACATGGCTAGGTTTGAATTGTCGAAAGATAATCCCTCAGCAGTACAATTTTTGTTAAATATTGATATAGTTTTCTTGGTTTTTTTTTTTGTGGGGGTCCATTTGAACTTAGTTTTATTTTTCTTTAAAAAATACCAGAGAGCTTTTGATAGGGATTGAATTTAATCTATAAATTGTTTTGTTGGAAGAGACATGAATATTTCTACCAGTCCATGAACCTGTGCAATGTTTGCATCTTCTAGCAGCTTCCTCAATTTTTATATAGAATTTTAGTATTCATTTAAATACATTTTACCTTCTTTCTTATGTTTATTAATAGATATTTTATTTGGGGGACTATGATATATATTAAAATAATAATTAAATTGTAAAAGGACATGAATTTGAGAAGAAGTGGTGGAAATAAAAGTCAGAAGGACTGGAAAATAATTAAGATTCCCATACTTGAATACAATTATAAAAATAGTAATAATAAATTGAATTTATACTTGACAATAAAGAACATATATTATAGTGTCCTTTTGGTAACTGGAAAAACTACCCGAAAGAATGTAAGAGAACTAGACTCTAAAACTGACTATTTCTTAGTAAAAGTTTTAGTTAGAAGAGAGTTTGAATATATAATTATTGTGAAAAATAATTACAAGATTAGTTAGGAATAACAACGGAAGAGTCAAGAGAGCTTTAAAATAAAAAAAAAACTGGTTTATATAATCTTTCAAAAAAGAACAAATATAAACACAGAATATGGATAAAGTACACAGTTTATGAAGCTTACTTGTAGAAAAATGTAGGAAATACAGATCATAGTACACTCCAGAGACAAAGAGTTTGAAAATACAAAATTAGAGGAAATTATTAGACAACAAGTAAATGTTCTCTCAAAAATTACATTTAGACACAAGACTCATCTGGGTTCCCAAGCTAAGGATGGGTGGCTGAGCGGACATTAACTGGTATTTGTCTGGTGCTCATCCTTATCACAAGCTTCTGTAACAGATCTTTCAACATTTCTTTTCTAACTAGACTTTGATTCATATTTTCATTCCATGTATATTACCCTCTCTTCATTAGTTAGGGTTCTCTAAAGAAATATAACTGAGAGGCAAGCAGATTTCTGAGTTCGAGGCCAGCCTGGTCTACAAAGTGAGTTCCAGGACAGCCAGGGCTATACAAAGAAACCCTGACTCAAAAAACTTAAAATAAGTAAGTAAGTAAATAAATAAATCTGATAGTATAATGCAGGTACACAGAACACACTGAGAGAGAGAGAGAGAGAGAGAGAGAGAGAGAGGCTTACAAGGTGTACTCCAACAATGACTGTGTTTTAATAGAAATAACAAGACCAAGGATATGGTAATTGGGTAGTTGTTTAGTACACAAGACTCAGTATCTCAGCAGTAGTCCTAATCTAGTGCTGGATTGCAAATGAAGTTGAAGAGAACTGCCAGTCTCTAATCCACATTAAAAATTTCAAACCTGTAGATACTAACACTAGCAAACTTCCCTGTGATGGTGAGGGCAAGCAGTAAAAGCAAAGACAGCCTTCTTGCACATCACTTCAGGTGGGCTGCTACCCGAAGGGATAACCCAGATTTAGAGTGGATATTTTGTCCTCAAAGGACCCAGATATAGAGTGAGTGGCTCTACCTCAAATATTCCAAAGAAGAAAAATTCCTCAAACAGGTGTGCCCAGATGTTTGGGTTTCAGTTAATTCTATTTATTGTCAAGTTGACAACCAAGTAAACCCCTTGAATCAGTAGCTAATTGCATACTTGGCCATTTCTCTTGTCAAGCAAACTGTACTCCTGTGTATGCTGCTCAAAGTTTTGAGGTCTCTCAAGATTTCTGTTCACTGATATCTTTCTACCTTGCCATAGAAAGAGGTTGTAATACCACAACTTTTCACTTCTCTGTGGTATCTGTATAACATTCATTAGTCTTCTCTTCCTCAATCAACTGATGATAAGGATGACTCCATAAATCTACAGGTGCCTGCTTAGAAGCAGATACACTGCAACAGAAGCAGAAACCATGGGCATTTTAGGAACTTCTTTATGTACCATCATTTGGCCCAACAAAGTTTATACAATTTCCATTTGACAATGCACTGCTACCATTCACATCCTCCTTTATGTCTGTGTGGATCAGATAATATGCAACCCAGGATGGGAAGCACATTTACCATGGCAACTTGGTGATCCATTGTCAATTGTTCAATTACTGCCAAGGCAAAGAGCTGTCTCTCAAAGGGAGAATGATTGTTTTCAGGTGATGGTAAAGCTTTGCTTCAAAATCTCAAGAACCTCCTATAAATTTTTACACATGACACTCGTGATAAACTCTTCATAAAAATGAACATATATGTATTATCTCTTGTTATGTTCATTGATTTCCTCTCTGTGCCTCAACTGGGCAAGAAACATTTGATTAATATAACTCCACAGATTAGTCTTATGTCTAAATGTAATCTAATTTTTTCAGTAAATCCCTTACTGACATCAAGAATTTTGTTGTGAAAATTTCAGAGAGTATTATAAACTAAGAGACTAGGTATCCTTTGAAGGGAGAAGGGAAACCACTAGAATCTGAAAACATATACGGAGGAATCTTACATCATAATGTGAAACTTTCAAACATGGTGCAATACAAATAGCTTAGATGTTCTTATGCCTGGCATTATTTAGGACACAGAAGTGAGTGAGTAGAGCCTTTATAATATCATTACAGACAACCTTAACCACATCCATATGACTTAGCCTGTGGAAAATCTGCTCAGCAATTTCCTGAAAGACTTCCAAGAGCAGATGGTAAAGCTGTCCTTCATCTCTGCTGATCCTCCCATACCAGCAGGAGATAACCTTAATCACTGTAGTTGAACTTGTAATTCAGAACTCTCTCCATATCATGAGAAATTTCTAAATGGAGTTATATCTTGATGGAAAAATCAAGGATATGGTAGTTGCTCAGTTCATAGCCTGAATATCTCAGCAGTCTCAATTTGGTGATAGAGACCCAGGTAGGTCCTAGATAGCTCCAAGTTTTTAATCCATGTAAGAATCCTGTAGAAATAGGTTCTTTTTTATTGGTTATTTTACATATTTACACTTCAAATGTTATCCCCATTCTCAGTTTCCCCTCCACAGACCTCCTATCCCATCTCTCCTGGTTCTATGAGGGAGCTCCTCCATCCACCCACATACTCTCTCCTCACTGCGCTAACACCAACAATGTAACAGTATACATGAACTTTCTAGTGATAGTGTGGGCAAGTCGGCAGAAAGCTTTTTTCCTTCCTGTCCTGTTATATGTGCTGACACCAGAAAATATGGCCCCAAATTAGTATAGATCTGCTGATGTCAAATGATCTAGATTCATGGTATACTACTACCTCATATAATCCAGCACAACCAACCAAAATCCCCCCAAATTGCTCTCAGCTGCTTGGATTTTAGCAACTTCCAAGTGTAGTCAAGTTGTCAACCAAAATTAACCATGCCACTCCCATTCAAGGACACAATCATTTCTAGATTTAATGCCCAATTGAGGATAAATTTGATAGCTCTTTAAGTGCATCATATGATGGTTTGACATGTGTATATATTGCAGAATGATCATCACAATAAATCTAATTAACACATTTTCCCCGAAGATATTTGAAGTCTTTTATATATGTAGGAATATTTAAGATCAGTTGTTAGAGTGGATTTTACTATTCACAGATTGAGATAGAATTCACTTTTATAAATTGCAGTCACATTCTGCAGTAGATCACCAGTATTAATTCACCCTTTATAACTGGGTTTGACTCCCATGGACTGCCACTCATTACTCTCATTTCCAACCCTAGAAATCAGCATTCTTCTTAAAGATGGACTTTTAAAATAATGCCTACAGTTGTGATCTTGAAGTATTTGCCTTTTGTTTGTAACTAACCTCACTTTGTATGCAACCCTTCAGTATACAGAAGACAAAGCTTCATTCCTTAGAAGTCAATGCTGTCCTATTGGGTCATGACACATATTGACTACTATGAATTCTGTGAACCTTGGACTGCAACAGAGCACACATAACTGCCTAAAATACTGAGTTTCTTTCCCTTGGATGTGTACACAGAAGTGGGATTGTTGAATCATGGAGTAGTTGTAGGATTCATATTTGGATCAAATATAAGTGTTTACAGCAAAGAGGTATCTTTTTTTACATCATCACAGAAAGTCTTCCATGTCTCACTGATAACCACCATGTTGACAAGTGTTTGATAATAGTAAAATGTGGATTTTCTTTTAATCTTTTTTTTTAAATGGAAGGTTATTTTATTTATGTGAATATATATGCACATGTATATACATATATACATGTGCATATATATATATATATATTATGTATATGAGTATTATATGTTCATGCACATCAAAAGAGGGCATCAGAGCCCATTACAGATGGTTATGAGCCACCATGTGGTTGCTGGGAATTGAATGCAAAACCTCTGGAAGAGCAGTCAGTGCTTATAACTACTGAGTCATCTCTCCAATCCATGAATTATTTGATAATTAGTGAAGTTAAACATTTGAATATGTATGTTATTTATTTGTAGGCTTTTTAAACAAATGATGAATATATAAGAAGGCCAAGAAAGAAAGACCCATCAGAAAAGTGCTTTCTGTGACTTTAAGCCCTAAGATTCACATAAAAATTTGAATGTGGCACATGCAGGAAAAGTATAGATAGACAGAGGCCCAGAACTCACTACACAACCATTCTATATCACTTAATGAAGTCCAGGTCCTTAGAAGAGACCTTGCTCAAATATCACGATGAGCTGTTCCTAAGACAACATTGAATATGCACTTCTGGACTCCCTTATGCTCACACAAATGTAAACAACCCACATATACACATACATGCACATACATACACACACACACACACACACACACACACACACATGTCTGCACATACATATACCATAAGTAAATGCTAAAGACAAATATATTTAAATCAGATAATTTGCTGACCACTATAAATGTTATGATATATTATGTAATTTATTTAAATATAATCCTCTTATTAATAATATGTTTAGCAGCAGGAGCTAGGAGCTGCACTATGAACTCTGAGAGATGCTAGGTGGCTCTAATTGTAGACATAGTGACTGGGATGGAGCCTGTTGAATAGTCAGAACCCATAGCATCTCCAAAACAACTAAAAAATGCTGGTCCTATGGTTTTGAAAAGTGGTCTAATAAAATTGGTAGGATAATTGGCAAAGCAGAGCCACACATGGTGGAGATGAGTTTGGGAGCCTTATGGGAACAAGGCCAGAGCAGACAAAGAAATATGACATACCTATGTAGGACCAGTCCTCACAGCCTCAGCCAGCATGGAGCCTCAGCTGCTGCAGCTCCAGCTACTTACTGTGCTAGAGAAGGAGAACTCAAGGCTGAGGTGCTACCTCAGGAGATAAGCATGATAGTCTTACTGGTATGCCAGTGGTACTATAGTCACTGGAGGCAGAGGGGTATGCAGATAAGCCTGTAGCTCTCTCAAATCCTGCCTGTAACTCACTGCACAGCTTCAAAATCACCCTGACTTTGACCAACAACAAGATTATGCAAGTATTACAGACAGTTCAGTATTTATAGTGCTTCCTAAACCAGAGAACTTGAACCAAACCAATGACTCTTTGCTATTGGTGTTTGCATGTAAAGATATTTGGGTAAAATATATTGTGTGACACAATGTTGTTTGCAATGTCACTTTGAAGAATCAATGTAGAGAGCTGAAAATCATGATGTAACAGAATGGTGAAAAAACTGAAATTAGATATGAGACAGCAATGATAGGTGTGGAAACGAGGAGGCTGCAGTACACTAGGAGGCATACAGTTAGTTACTGAGTTGGGCTGGCAGGGTAGTGTGCAACCACAGCCTAGAACTTCTCACAGGCTCTGCCCCAAAATGTGCTGCCCAACTACATGATTGTCCTGGCTTTGGACATCATGGCAGGATGTTCTAGATGGAGAATGGTTCATTTTCTGGATTTGGTATTCTTGAAAGATCCCCATGGCCTTGTTACTACTGGGGAGGTCATTTTGGTGTCCATTCTTTGTTATATCAGGATTTTAAGCATAGTGTGAGTGTGAGTGTGTGTGTGTGTGTGTGTGTGTGTGTGTGTGTGTGTGTGTGTGCGTGTGTGTAAATGTCTATGTGTGTTTGTGTGTTTCTCTATGATGGTATCCACAGTATATGCTGTCTCACTTTGGTGTCCATGGTTCATGCTACAGCCAAGTTTGGACCATGGTGTGTGTGTGTGTGTGTGTGTGTGTGTGTGTGTGTGTGTGTGTGTGTGCGTGTGTGCGTGTGCTGATGTCCACAGTCTATGCCATCTACACAGGTTATATTAATGGCCACAATAAGGGTGCATAGGGTAAAATTCCCAAATAATCAGTAAAATATGTATGTAATCAGTAAAATCTTTATGTTGGGGGATAAAGGAATGTGGTTAGAAAATATTTACTTGTGTTTGAATATATTGTCTTTCCCTCTGATGGTTGATTTCTTTGTTACATACAAGAGTTCTCTTCTTTCTCTCCCTTTCTCTCTCTTTCTGACTTTCTTTGTGTCTTTCTTGGTTTCTCTCTCTATCTCGGTCCCTCTGTCTATCAGTCAGTCTGTTTGTCTGTCTCTGGGGGGGGGGTTGAAGTTTTTCTTTTTGCCTTTTTTAATCTATGTTTTGGGAGTCATAAATAAAAGATCAATGTCAATAATCTTTCCTTGCATATTTTTATGTAGTAATTTTAAGATTTCATCTTATGTAAGTTCTCATTTCAGTTTGTGTTGGAATTTTTCATTTATTGTAAAAAAAAATAATCTAATTTTTTTTGCTTGTGGACATACCTTATCTTAAATGTCATTTATTTTAGAAACCATTTGTCCATTATTATATAGATTTGAAATTTGTTCCAATAACTAGTAGACTAAAGAAGTGTACATTTTGGGGGGAATGGGAATTCATATCTATTCTTCCAACACTGTGGAGGTTGAGGAAAGTACATTGTTATTTTGAATTCGGCCTGGTTTACACTGTGAATTGCAAGCCAGCCTTGGTCACAGAGTTTAATCTCGTCACAAGCCAAATCAATACCAGTGACAAAAGTCAATGTGGATTTATTTATGTGTTTTATATTTTGTTCCATTAATCTGTATGACAACTTTTAATCTAGTAGCCTAATGCTTTGATTACTGCAAATATTAATAGTATATTATGAGATTAGCTAAATTTGAATCTTACCATCATTTTCAATGATTTTGCTTGCTGACTTATCTGACTATAAAATAAATTCAGAAGGAAGAATTATGGCAGGTTGTTCTATGAAATTTCAAGAGTAATTAAAACATGTTTCTTAAAAATAAAAAGAGAAAGAAAAAAGAAAAAGAAAAGGAAGAAAGAGAGAGAGAAAGAAAGAAAGAAAGAAAGAAGGAAAGAAAGAAAGAGAGAGAGAGAGAAAGAAAGAAAGAAAGAAAGAAGGAAAGAAAGAAAGAGAGAGAGAAAGAAAGAAAGAAAGAAAGAAAGAAAGAAAGAAAGAAAGAAAGAAAGAAAAAAGAAAGAAAAAAGAAAGAAGAAGGAAAGATAAAACAAATTAAGATTCTGTATTTATTCTTTTGGGGAACTGAATACTGTGTGTTCACAACCACAACCCAACACCATCAAGACATACATTCTAACAGAAGAGGCAAGGCATGAGAACACCCTATGTCCCACCCAGAACCTCTGCTGTTAACACAATATTTAAGCACATCAAGAGTTGAGATCTAGATTCTACAGTCTTATCCTAGAAATACACTACCTCCCTGAATAGGTATACTTTATATAGACCAATTAAATCACAACACATGGGCTTTGAATAAGCTATGCAGATGTGATTTTTTTCAAGCTTCTCTGTGCCCAATCCATGTAGGATGGACAAAGACATACAGGTTTCTGTAACTTAGCCATACCCAGTCATCTTCTAACATCATGGCTCAGGAACCTAGGACTTTTACTTGAACAGAATAAACACTGGCTTGGAAGTCTACCAGCATATAATGATATGCATAGAATTGAAATTTTCAGTGCAAATACTTTTTACAAGAGAGTTTTATTAATCAAATAAAATGGTTTTGTTGTCTTGTCAGAGTTTAGAGTGATCTTATTATCATCTTAAAATACTGTTGATTGTCAACTGGGGCTTCATAAAATGAATTATTTTCTCTCAGTACAAATGTTGGTGTTAGTAATTTTCAGAAACTGAACAACAGGAATTTCAAATGAAATAGAAGAGTTTTTACCATCTAGAAACACAGAATCTTAACTTCCTTGTCCAGGATTCCATCAATCCTTGTTACTGCTGGCTAGAATCACCATATTTTATTCCTGACAATGCATTTTAGTAAAGAGAAAAAAAAAAAAAAAAAAAAAGAAGTCATCATAAAGGGATATTATCACTTCACAAGGAGGGGATGAGCTGCAGGAGCAGATGAAATTCAAATCAGCCAGGATCTTGTTTCCATGATAATGCATCTCTGCAGCTTTGAAATCACATCAGAATGCTTGCTGTACTGAGTGGTTCTCAAAGTTGTCTTTGAGGCATGATTGAGGGTTGTTTTTTGTTTTTTTTTTTTTTTTTTGGTGGTATCTATTAGACTCCTACGAAAAGAGACTTTTTCATCTGAAAACAAGATTAGTTCACTGCATTTCCTGAGGGATGTAAAACATGACAGGTAGGGTGTCTTGAATTATTGTTTTTTTCCTGCTTCAAATTTACTACTTCCTAATTAAAGCACACAATTAAAGCTTCACAAATTAAGGGAGATTCTTCTTTCAAAGCTGTCAATGGATCCTTATTCACTAAATATTTTACATACTAATAATTATTACAACTATCAGCTAATGTCACAGAAAGAAAGAGAGAGAGACACACAGACACACAGACACACAGACAGACAGACAGACAGACACACACACACAGAGAGAGAGAGAGAGAGAGAGAGAGAGAGAGAGAGAGAGAGAGACTGAATAGCAGCTATATGGTACATCTTAATAGTAGTCTGAGCAGTTTCAGGGATTCTGCATAATGAGGGAAGCAATAATTTGTCATCAGGTGTTCCTAATAGCTTTACAGCCAATAGTTTTAACTTTGCAATAAAGAAAATGTACAGTCTGCTCATTCTATATTTCAGTCTTCTGAAACATGGCATCTAAGATTTTCTACTTCACTCTATTTCAGTAGTCTATAGTTTAATCCCTGATAGATTGGTACACATTTGAGTGAACAGTATTTGATTTGTGGGACATGTATTACAGATTAAATTTTAATAGTGACCATAGCCTGGCCCACTCACTTCCTCCTATATTCATGCCCTTAACAGCAGGGTTTGGTAGGACGAATACCATCCTTTAAAGTAGGGGATGTAAAACTAAATTGGATAAGTTCTTACTACAAAATTATGAGGGCCTGAAATCAATGCCAAAAGTCACATTAAAAAAAAAAAAAAAAGCCGAGCATGATTGCATGAGATTATAATCACAGCCTACATAGCCTATTTAGTGAGTTCTAGACAAAAAGTTGACCCTGCTCCGCACAAATCCAATCACCAAGGGCTGATCTCTGGTATGTATATGCCCCTACCTGACATGTGCACCAGACACATATTTTGGACACTCAGAACTAGGATGAGGAAAAATGACTCTTACACGTTTTACAATCTATATTACTTTTTCAAATCTAAAATTGATAGTGATTGGAAAGCCATGGTTTCAGATTAACTAAGGTCCATAGGCTTTATAATTGAGAACCTATTAAAAAATATTTGAATTTAGTTTCTAGTATAGAAAATGAGTGTGTGTTAAAGGACAAACTAAATTAAGGATAAAGTACACATAGATAAGGACACATGCAATGTACAGGCACACACATACACACACACACACACACACACACACACACACACACCACAATAACACAGAACTAGAAAACATAATAGAGATGGTTTGGGGACCTTTTTTATTAGACATAATCTAACTATATTTTAAATACCCAGTGAGAATCCATTTGAGCAAACTATTTTTTCCTTGCAAAAGGTTGTTAGAAATAGATTCTTGGTTAGGACGGGGGCCTCCTGTCTAGTTCTCCTCAGTTCTGGGACTCTGTCTCCTTTAAACCTGTGTAAGCTCGTTGCATTCTGCCATTGTGTCTAGAAGACACAGTGTAGAGCACAGCTTGTAGCTGGGTTGCTGTTTACTTTCTCTGGTAGGGCACAGAGTACCTTCCAGCACCATAAAAAGTAGGGGTGAAGGAGCAGCATGATTTCATTGTGTTCACTCATGCCTTTCATAAAGCTTACTTTCTGTCGATGAGAGACAGATACTCTTAATAAAATGGTATTCAACATGTCTAGAAGACCAAATGCTTTTAGAAAAATAAACAAGGAGCACAGGAAGGGTACTTGTGGAAGAAATGTTAAATGCAGGGAGTAAGAAAAAATTTTGTTAAGAAACATTATTTGAAGAAAAAAATGAGAAAGAAATGATGCATATAGATATTGAAGAGAAGAACATTCCATACTAAAGGAATTGTCAAGGACATGAGTGGAAATCAAATGTAATTGGTACCAGAACTTTACTTTGCTGTAATTTTTTACTTGGTTAACTTTTACATGATATTGTCATCAATTTAAAATCATGATTTCTTTTTTTTTATTTTTTTAGCTTCCTTTTTTAAATAGATATTTTCTTTATTTACACTTCAAATGTTATCCCGAAAGTTCCCTATACCCTCCCCCCACCCTGCTCCATTACCCACTCACTCCCACTTCTTGGTCCTGGTGTTCCTCTGTACTGGGGTATATAAAGTTTGCAAGACCAAGGAGCCTCTCTTTCCAATGATGGCCGACTAAGCCATCTTCTGCTACATATGCAGCTAAAGACACGAGCTCTGGGGGTACTGGTTAGTTCATGTTTTTGTTCCACCTATAGGGTTACAAACCCTTTGAGCTCCTTGGGTACTTTCTCTAGCTCCTACATTGGGGGCCCTGTGTTCCATCCTATAGATGACTATGAGCATCCACTTCTGTATTTTCCAGGCACTGGCATAGCCTCACTCGAGATAGCTATATCAGGGTCCTTTCAGCAAAATCTTGCTGGCATATGCAATAGTATCTGCATTGGTGGATGATTATGGGATGGATCCCCAGGTGGGGAAGTCTCTGGATGGTCTATCCTTTCATCTTAGCTCCAAAATTTGTCTCTGTAACTCCTTCCATGGGTGTTTTATTCCCTATTCTAAGGAGCAATTTAGTATCCACACTTTAGTCTTCGTTCTATTTGATTTTCTTGAGTTTTACAAATTGCATCTTAGGTATTATAAGTTTCTGGGCTAATATACACTTATCAGTGAGTATATATCATGTGAGTTCTTTTGTGATTGGGTTGCCTCACTAAGCATGATACTCTGCAGATCCATCCATTTGCCCAAGAATTTCATAAATTCATTGTTTTTAATATCTGAGTAATACTCCATTGTGTAAATGTATCATATTTTCTGTATCCATTCCTCTGTTGAGGGACATCTGGGTTCTCTTCAGCTTCTGGCTATTATAAATAAGGCTGCTATGAACATAGTGGAACATGTGTCCTTATTACCAGTTGGAACATCTTCTGGGTATATGCCCAGGAGAGGTATTGCTGGATCTTCCAGTAGTATTATGTCCAATATTCTGAGGAACCACCAGACTGACTTCCAGAATGGTTGTACCAGCTTGCAATCCCACCAACAATGGAGGAGTGTTCCTCTTTCTCTACATCCTTGCCAGCATTTGCTATCACCTGAATTTTTTATCTTAGCCATTCTGACTGGTGTGAGGTGGAATCTCAAGGTTGTTTTGATTTTCTTTTCCCTGATGAAAATCATGATTTCTTAGATTAAGTTCAGAAAGCAAAGACTTCTCTATTTTCACTTACAATTTTTCTCATGTTCCTTGTCCTAAATTTAGCCCCCAGCCCCCAAATGCACCAATATTTTAAGGTTAAGGAATAATCAGACCTTCACTGGGTGATATGATTGTCATCTTTCTATGTGCAAACAGAAGGTTACATTGCTGCATTATATCATATAACCAAACAATTAAGCAGAGCCACGAAGCCAAGGTTATTAAACAACAAAGTTTGCCTTTTTTTTTTTAACCAGTTAATCATGTTCTCTGCTAATTTTTTTATTGCTATATGAAGTCAACTTTCTGGCTTGAGATAATAACAAACTCCATAACAACTAATTAATAATTACCATAGTCTCTTGCATAAACAGAGCATAATTTAGATTTTTTTATTCTTTTATAATACTTTGAAAGTACTAACTATCTTGGATTTAAGTAAAGGTGATATCATATTACACAGTAAGAATGTAGTCCCTCTGCAGCTGGTTAGGCATTGCTGTTGCTGCCAACATACGCCATAAGGACTGAGTGAGAGTTAGAACTACTCAAATATGTACAAATTGGTTACAATTTTACATACAAGGTGTTTTATTTATATGAAACATATCATAGCATTATTTTTTAGTTCAAATCCCTATAGGAGAAATCATTTTCCCCCAAAATGAAAGTTTCTTGATCTCATATTTTGGATAAAACAGAAATAGAGCACATTCACCCCCCCCACCCCCCACCCCAAAAAAATAGATGCTGAGTAGTCCTCAAAGACAGCTTCATAAAGAAAATGTAACAGAAAATCAAAGTACAATTTGAGGACTTCTTTGTTTATTTATATTGGCTTGAGTGAGCTGCAATCTATGGTTTCAATGTGCCCCACAAAATATGGTAGAATATTAATGGCCAATTCAAGCATATCCAATGTGAAACCTTTTGGGAGTTTAGGCTCTACTCTCCTGAACAGATTAGTGATATTATAAAGGGCTTAAGTCAACAAGGGTGGTACCTGCTGTGTGTTTTTAACCTTCCATGTTAGGTTGCCAAAGTAAGATTGTTTTCTTCAAATTCTAACCCTCAAATTTGTATTCCCTAAAAATCTGAACCTTAAGTCAAATTATTCTCTTATTATAAACTACCCAAGCACGTGGATTCTACTAGGACAGGGAGAAATCAACAAATGGCTTTCAAATTTTCTGTGACTTAAAGAAAGCCTTAGCAGACGTTGAGGAATGCTTTAAACCTAGGGATAATTGCTATGATTTACACAGTCACATAAGCTCTGTTTCGAGGCAAATGATAATATGAATAATACAGAATGGAAGAATTCAGTTTTTTAAAAAAGATGTTCAGGGTATACCTTTGCAAAATGCTTTGCATATTACTAGGGGGATTTATGAAGTTTGTTTAAAAAATAGCCTATTTGAATTGTATGAGATTTCCAATTAGTTTTAATTACTTTAATTAAACTTATTGTTCCTGGAAGAAAAGTTTAATTCAAGAAGTAAAAAATGTTATTGTTATTAATAAAAATAATTATTTAAAAATTTAGTTATATATCTTTATAAGACAATGGGGTGGGAGTGGGTGGGTAGGAGAGCAGGGCCGGGAGGGGGGAGGATATAGGGAACTAGCTGGATAACACTTGAAATGTAAATGAAGAAAATATCTAATAAAAGTAGTAAAAAAAAAAAAACATGATCAAAATAATAATTTTTCAAAATGTGTAATTAAAAAAGAAAGATAATGTGTGCATAATATGAAAATTTAAATTATTCATAGTATAATTTGGTGAGTCTCATTACAGCATATTAAGCTATTATCAAGGAAAATTATTACATGTCCTTCAAGTAACATTATACAAATACATATATGTTTATATATATACATATCAGTTTGTTTGATGCTTTATTTTTTAACTTCACCCTACTAATTTACTTTTTAGGTAGCATCTAATTATCCTTATCTGGTTCCAGTCAAACTTTGAGTCTTCCTGCATTAAGCTTCCAAGTTTTGGGAGAATAGGCAGGTGTCACTATGACTTGTAAAGTATTTTTATTAATCATTGATGATTTGGTATTTTAAAATGACCTGTGCACTTACTATAAGTAAAATTAATGAATTATCATTTACAAAATATGTCAGTTGTCTAAATTGGGGTTCTTACATTTGATGTAAAATTTCATTACCTATCTCTCTCCAATTTTCATAAATTATTATTGTTCTGTAATTTATTGTCTAAAATTTCAAAACTTCACTAAGCTTCATTAGTGACAAAGGGCATGCTGATTTAATTGTGACCTTAGTACCTAAGTGGTAATTATTCTACAACATTCCACAAAGCATAATGCTATCCTTAACTGTTACTCAGTTTGTCTGTTTTAGGAAGGCCTTCATAAACTGCTTTCTCTTTAAAAAGATAAACATTTTATAAGATTGGGATAAAAAGATGAACACATTGATCATTCATGTTAATAAGTATTCCAACTCTATGGCTCATAAAACTAAGTTCTTCAAGGTCATAATGTATAAAATGGCTGTAAGATCATTTGAGGGGATGTAGTTCTGTTTTCATCTTATGTAGACTTCTAGGCTGCAGTCACAGGATAATAGGTCCGTTTTCCCAGAGGTATGGTGAAGGGGAACAAAAACCCTCTGATTATCAATATTTTTATTAGTCTAATTTTATATGATTTATTGGTATACATGATCAATATAGGATTAGCATATATTTATTAATGAATATGTTAATAAAGCAGTCTCTTAGGAGTTAGTTTTTAATTGCCTTGCCTTTTATATTAATTGCCTTGTTTTGTTTATTTTATATATTTGTGTTTTAGTTCCTTTCTTAGTACAATTTATCATTCTTATATTTTCCCCCCAAAACACCTGCCTTGGGATTTTATATTCATGTGTTCCCTTTTTCTTTAATGTTTGTGAAGTTATATTTCTACTATTTTGGTAGTTTATGGGCCCCTTGATGAATGTGATTAAAAACTATGATTCTTAGGAAAGTATGAATGCTTATTTACTCTTACAAAGTTGTGAACTGATTCGGGAAATTTATTTTCCATCCTGACATCAATTCCATTAAAGCATGTGCTCAATGGTCATTTTGAATTTTCAGGGAGGAATTCAACTCAGCTCTTTACCACAACAAATCTTTATAACCACTTACTATCAGAAACACTTCATCAACAATTTTAGAATTTTACTATTATAAGCATTATTGTTAATGCCTTTGCTATGAAAATAAAGGTCTCTCACCAATAAAGGTCTACTGAGTCAAGCTTGTTTACCTATTAAATATTTAAGAAAATAATGACATTTTTAAGGTATTAAAAGCAAGTCACACAAAGGGGAAGAAGCCTCTTTAGAACCACACAATGATAGAGGCGGGATGCAAACTACACACAGCCTATTGCTAAAGATCACAGGTTTTTATAAACAAAATCATGATCAACTCCATTCTCAAGACCCTCATTAATTCAACATAAATTACCCCCTGACTTATGAAGCTATTATTTGGGAATATTTTTCAGTATCCATGGGCATTTTCAAGTGGAAATATGTGGACCACAACTGACTTCTACTGAGTAGAAACCTAGAGGCTCTATACAACAGAGAAGAGCTCCTGATAACACAGACCTATCCCCCCTCAGTGTGTACAGTTTCAACTAGGAAACTGTTTCACTGAGGCTAGTGATGGCCATGTAAAATAAAAATATAAATAAATAAATAAATAAAACAAAAACAAACAAACAAACAGGATTTGAGGAACTATTTAAGAATAATTTGTTTTATGCTAAATTGCAACTATCACCAGTCCCTGTGTTCTAGTTCCAACCAAGCATTTCAAAAAGTGACTAAAGATAGATCTAGTACAGAAATAAATAATGTAAAAGGCGGCCATTAGAGTGGTTTTTCAAATACAATCACAGTGGTTTACAGATAAAAAGAAAATATTTGTAGGTAAAGCATAGAGACCTGCTGGTCTTTAGTGAAGGGCTACTGGGAACTGGACTTTCAGGTCCACTATTGTGACAAAAATCACCACCTTCTTGTTATTTAAAGGCTTATTGTCTGGAGAATATTACAGTACCATTCTCAGAAATGAATATATACATAAGGGTATGCATTATATTCAAGAACCTGCCACACTTACTATACTATTCTTTCAGGGAGTCTATTGCTATGCTAATTAAAACAGTTCTTTGGCAAAGCACATGCTTTAGTGCAGCTACAATGAAACATTTTGTTACCTTAATTGAATTTTGGAGTAAAATCTAAAGTAAGCTCTGTGTGTCAGGTTTCAAAAAAAACAAAATATCTTCAGAACCAATAACCTAGTAGCTGCTCTTGTAGAGGGAGAATTTACAAATACCATATTCATGAGCTCTTTGTTAAGTAGAAAATCACTAGTTTTAGAGGCTCTACAGGGTATATGCTACCTTACTACCTCATGTGTTTGTTATAGTTAATGCTTCTGCAGTGGGCTTCTGATAAATAGTTAGCCTTTGTAAGTTAGCTCTTCTCTGAAGCTGGCAGATGTCCACTACTGGGGCAGAAAAGAGCTGAAGATAAGCTATCCCCACAATATATGTATGTATGTATATATATATATATATATATATATATATATATATATATATATATATATATATATATATATATATATATGTCTTTCGAGACAGGGTTTCTCTGTGTAGCTCTTGCTGTCCTGGAACTCACTTTGTAGACCAGGTTGGCCTGGTACTTAGAAATTCACCTGCCTCTGCCTCCCAAATGCTGGGATTAAAGGCATGTGCCACCACCGCCCGGCCCCACAAAATATTTTTAAAAGGAAAGTGTTGGCTTTGTTTTTGTTTTTGTTTTTGTTTTTGGCTAAGCAATGAAACCCCTTTGTGATACACTATCTTACATACATTTTCATCAGCATCATTCCACAACATAAAATAAAATCACCTTTTACCATGCAAACAATTTGCAAATGATTGAATATAACACAAACTATTGCATCTGTCTTCCTGACCATGTCTTCTATCTGTTCTTTTACATGATTCTGTAAAGGTTTCCATCATAGTTTAAAAGAGTTCATTGTGGTTGAATCACAAGAATGGAAATTGTCTCATGTGATATCTTTCCTTGTTAATGTAATGACTATTGTTTTTGTTTGCTTGCTTGTTTAAATGATGAACTTTTCACTTATGAACTCTTTCTTTTATCCCTCTCATGTCAACCTAATAAGATATAGCTGTTTCCTTTCACTCATTTTGTCCTACATAGTGCTATTTGAAGTTGTTCCTTTTAAAGTGTTATGGTTAACTTAATGCCTTAGCTAGAGTCATATATATATATATATATATATATATATATATATATATATATATATATATATATATATATATATCAACACCATTATTTTGTCTCATTTTCCTTAAAACTCTTTCATGTCTGCTTGGCAAATATTTAGGAATCAGAGTGGAAAATAGGTGGATACACTTTTCATACCGTCTCTCATTTAGTATGCTTTGAGTTAACAAGCATGCTATTATTTACTGTCAACTTAGCAGAAATAAGCATTACACATTACATAGGACTTTAGAAAGATAGGCTCTGAGAATGTTGGTGAATATACATCAAGAGTGAGTTAAAAGAGGGTCACAGCCTTATTCTGAGTATGGGTAACATAATTCTATTAGCTGTAGACCCCAGACACAATAAAAAGGAGAGAAAGGAGGAAACCAGAGGAATATCAGCTTCCTCCTGATTCTGCCTCATCTACTCCATGACCTGTCATATCTTCACTGCCATGGAGGACTGAATCTTTTCAAACTATGACCCAACATTAATGATTCTTACCTTTGTTTCTTTATGCCACATACTTGCCTTAGGAATGCATTTGCAATTAACACTGATGCATTCCTAACACAGAGACCTTCCCTGCCCGACCCCCAGGAGTTACTACTGAAAATTTTAAAAGACAAACTATCAAATTTCTCCAAAACAAAAAGTGATTTTTTTTGTTGTTGTTGTTCATTATGCAACTGATAGAGTTCCTGTGGCACACAAAAGAAAATATTAAGACATTTTTCCATGGTTATTTATTTTTCAATTTTCTTTATGCTGCTCTAATTAGACAGCTGAGTCAAAATGATTTTGTGTGTGTGTGTGTGTGTGTGTGTGTATGCTCATATGCACATGTATAACTCATGCTTCTTTTTTTCAAGATGGCTATGTTCTTCTGGTAGATATTTACTTTGGTTTCATGCCAAATTTTTGGTTAGTTTTTCACAATTGCCTGACAGGAGATTTATAACCACTGGAAAATAGGGTCAAAGGATACTAAATATCCTACAATCTGAAAAACTGCTCCAAAGAATCATTCTGTTCAAAATGGTAATACCACGTCTGTAGAACATCAACTGATCACAACATTCCATGTGTTAGCTACTAGGTTCAGAACCTGAAGACAGAAATATCTGCTTTCTGCAAGATAAAACATCCACTGCTATAATTTTGTTGTTGCTGTTTTCTGCACTCTGAAGCATTAAATGTTTTATACCTCAGTCCTGTGAGAGTAGGGATGCACTGAGCACTGACAATGACATCTGGAGAATGACAATGAATTCTGTTTTAATGCTGGGATGTTTCAGAGGTTTATGTAGGAGAATATATTTCCTACAAACTGCTACTGTGAAGTAAGAAAGCCAGCATCATTCACTATTTCCTGGGCATCATTTCGATTCTATACTATGCTAAGATGTGCTGGAGCTGAAGATAAATTACACAATATCCTTGCCTCCAAGGAGCTATGTTCTATTGAGTTACTGGCTTTTAAAAATTATGTCTGCTACCAATGGTTGACCTTATCAATGGCTCTGAGTCTTTGAGAGTCTCTAGATTTATACATTAACAAACCAAGGGATTATTTGAGGTCTTATAGTCTTGCCATTTAGAAAGCAATTATAGTCTATAACAATTAGATTTTTGATTTAGGGCTTTAAGGAATTTAATACCTTCATTTACTGGAGAAATAGTTTATATAATTTAAAACAGAAAAATAAAGAGCCAACGAAGGCAAGAAAAGCCTGATATTTTTCTGATTTGTTGTTGTTTTACTTGGGTTAATATATTAGTGACTGATTTTTTTTTTTTTTTTTTAATAGTGCACTAGCTGTGAGAAGCCCTGGCCTGCTTTAAAAGAGTTTGGTGGCTCTCTATGATGTAATAAAACATCTGATGGAAGAAAAGTAAAATAGTTATGAGGATTCTGTGGATGAGTCAAGAGAGTGAGGCACAGAGAACAGAGAATAAATATTGTAGAAGGAAAACTCAAACTGAGCCTGCTACAACATTTGGGTAACTGCTTATTTTTAATTTATGTGGTTTGGCTTTTTTGAAATCTTGAACCAATAAGCACCATTGAATCTTTGCAGAAGGTGCCATTCAACTTGACCTGGAATAAAAGCAGTAAACAATATTACTCAGCAGCACGCCAATGAACCACAATGATTGACAGGATAAAATATCTCCAAAATATGATAGTAGAACTTCAGTCTTGTAACAATAACTGTCTAATTGAAAGTAAGATATGCTCCATTGTAGGTAACTCATATGATAGTTTTATAAACCTATCATACTATCTTGGCAAGAGAGGTCATAGACCCTAAAGAAGAATTTACTCCTGAAAATTTCTGATAGAAATATAAATTCATATTCATAAATATTTATTTATCCATCATAAATAAAAATATTTTATTCAACATTAAGACAGCTTCTTTTTGCAAAAGATGGAAAGTCTCGCATAGATTCAAGTGTAGTCATGTAAAGAATAAGTGACTATGAAGTCTCACACCTCAAATGATTCATTGATAAGGAGGTAGTCTTCATAAAGTCTTAGACACCGGTAAAGCAAGAGTCTCCCAGGACGCAATGAGGATAACATTAGCTAAAATACCCTACAAAGGGGACAGAGAAGCTGTAGATAGCCTATCCAGAGGTAAGGCACTGCCCCGATTCAGGGATGGGTTCACCCACCCTTCTCAAAATTCTAACCCAGAATTGTTCCTGTCTAAATGAAATACAGGGACAAAGAGTAGAGCAGAGACTAAAGGAAAGGCAATCAGAGACTGGTCCATATGGAGATCCATCCCATATACAGTCACTAAACTCAGACACTATTGCTGATGCCAAGAAGTACTTGCTGACAGGAGCCTGATATGGGTGTCTTCTGAGAGGCTCTGCCAGAGCCTTACCAAAACAGATGCAAATGTTTGCAGCCAATTGTTGGACTAAGCAGGGGGACTCCATAGGAGGAGTTAGGGGAATGACTTAAGGAGGTGAAGGGTTTTGCAACCCATTAGAAAGAATAAATCAACAGACACCCAAGAGCTCCCAGGTACTAAACCACCAACCAAAGATTATACATGAGGGACCCATGGCTCCAGCTGCATATGTAGCAGATAAAGGCCTTGTCTGGCATCAAAGACAGGAGAGTCTCTTGATCCTGTGAAGGCTTGATGCCCGAGCATAGAGGAATACTAGGGCAGTGGGGCAGGAGTGGGCAAGTGGGTGAGAAAGTACTCTCATGGAAGAAGGGGGAGGTGGATATGATGGGGGGGGGGTTCAGAGAGGAAATCGGGAAGGGACATAACATTTGAAATGTAAATAAACAAAATAACCAAGAAAATTAAAAATGAAATAGTTATTGAACTATTTTCTTGGGATTCTCTAAGTTGCTTTGCTTGCCATAATCATAGCTGTCAGGAACACACTCATATGAATTATAAGGTGCTACCTGATTTGTATAACCTGTAAACTATTTTTGTTTGCTCATTTTACTAATGATTGTTAAAACCAAAAGAAAACATATTCCCTGAATGTGAAACACTTAGGACACATCAATTTTACAGATAATGGAAAATAGCTTTCATTATAGTGAGGGGATGGGAGGTGCATGCACACAGGGATCCACAGATTTTCTGTAACTGCTTATTTCTATGAACAGTCAATGATGGAGGAACTATAGTTGACACAGACACCATATGAATCCCTCTAAATATTGATTGGTGCTTTCACAAAACAAAGTTTATTGGCTTGCTGAAGTCATAAGCCACATATTTCTTATAGAAAAATTCATTTCAGTATCATTAACTGGAGCTTAAAATCTATTACTGCTTAATGTAATAGACATCAGAGCTATTGAAGACTACTTTTTGTGTCATTTACTATTTTGGGTTATTCATGTCATTCATCATCTCAAAAGTGATAGAGACAATCAGAATGAAAGGGGGTATTTTATAAAAAAAAAAAAAAAAACTCAATAGAATTCATAGACCACATGGGTAACAATATGTTATATGAGGACTGCCTGGTCTGGGTTCAGTCAAAGAAGAAGCACCTAACACTCCAGAGACTGGAGCCCCATAGAGTTGGGTAGTCTGGTGGGGTCAGGATGGTGACATCCTTGTGGAGAAAGTAGGGAGGAGGTATGCGATGTGTAAGAGTCAGAGGGTGGACCAGGAAGGGGAAATTTTTTTTTAAAATGCCTCATCTACTCACAGTTTCTATAACAGGAAGCCTCTGCTCTAAATTTGATGTTTGCATGGCAGCATATGTCATGATCTGACGCTTGTATTATCGTCTTTAAAAATGCAGAGATAATAGAGTTAGCATCTTAATTTTTGTAAGATTAAATACATAGTACTTTGTTGCACTTGCTGCAGCATAAAACAAGGTTATCATTAGATGCTTCACACTGAGAAAGCTGGGTGGTCAGTTTTCTCCTTTGACATACAAAGAGGCTGTGTTGGATGTCTCACATGTAACATCAGCCTTCCTGTTATTGAAGCAGGATGTCAAAATCCATATTGAAATTGGTTGCACATGAACTTCTAAAAGAAACTACAGCTCTAGATCTCAATATCTACACAACAAACTGACCAGATTTTACAAAGCCTCTTAGAGACATAAGGTATTGAGTTGGCATGCAGAAGAACTCACTAGTTATTTTCCATGTAGAAATTTGTTACATTTTCATCACAGCCTAATTCTAGTGAACATTTTAAACTTCTGTGTGTATGATAGCCTGTCAGCTGTAACATTTCAAAGTGAAGTATCATAAAAGAATATAATGTTATTGTTTTTCATAGTATTTCTCACTGACAGTTTCACATTGAAATAATCTTTTGTGGATTAAGAATTAGAATTCTCAGAGAGATATATCAGTGGTATTGAAGGACCCTCTTGAAGTCTGAGATGTACTACTTTTGATCTGCTATTGATGCTGACAATTTCACTAAAGTCTTAGGTATGTTAGAATAAGGTATTTAGGAGATTATTGTAGTCAGATTAACAGGAGTGGCCACTCACTAGGAATTTCTGTATTAAATGTACTCTAGGACATTTTTCAGGGCATTATTTTGAGTTTACCTATTCTTTATGCAGTTATAAGAAGGGGAAAGAAATGAACATATAATCCTACTCTATAAAACTTTCCCTGATACTTGTTACCAATGCTATTATCTCATACTTTGTAGTATACCCACAATGCTCTGCATTGAGTAATAACAATCTAATTGAATCTAGCTGGAACATAGACATTAGTAAATATAAACCATCTCTTTCCCGCAGTGCTTGTTTCAGAAAGAATAAACCTGGATGTCATAGTAATACAGCAAACCTCAGAGATATACTCCAAAATATTGAGTTCCTGGACAAAACCCACAAAATTACATCAATTTGGTTTAACTTGTGCAAATGAATTACAAGGACATCACTCCTTCTACTGATGTTGACTGGGTGCTTACTCAGTGTAGCAGATCTATCCCAGACACCATTTTGTATTGTGTAGAATGTGGAACTAATGAAGAAATGATTAAGAAATGGGATGGCCAGACAACTATTTCGCTCCTACTTCCTTCTATTCTACAGCCATCACTGGAGAATTTAAAAACTGATTTAAAAATGTTCTTGATGAACAAACTTTTGTCTCAGGCCACCAATAAAGGAGCTAGAGAAAGTACCCAAGGAGCTAAAGGGGGTCTGCAACCCTATAGGAGGAACAACAATATGAACTAACCAGTACCCCCTAGAGATTTTGTCTTTAGTTGCATATGTAGCAGATGATGGCATAGTCAGCCATCAATGGGAGGAGAGGCCCTTGGTCTTGCAAAGATTATATGACCCCAAATAGGGGAATGCCAGGGCCAGGAAGCAGGAGTGGGTGGGTTGGGGAGCAGGGCAGGGGGAGGGTATAGGAGACTTTCAGAGTGGAAAATTGGAAAGGGGATAGCATTTAAAATGTAAATGAAGAGACTATCTAATTTTTAAAAAGCAATGTTCTCTACTAGTAGTCTATTCTAAGAAAAAAAATCTTTTGGTTATTTCCTATTTTTCAAACAACAATTAATATAATTAAAGGCACTGTTCAAATTGAGTCATTGTATTTTACTGGCAAAATAAAAATTGCCTCACTGAGGAATGAAAATTTGTCTTTTCTTTCTTCATTGATTTGATTTTATTACATTTGTATTATTTAAATCAAGTTTATTGAGATGTTATGTTTACATCACTAAAATATACCATTTGTATGTGTAGATTGACATAGCTTGATAGATGCACATATTCACATGATTCCTAACATAATCAAGATACAGATGGTTTTTGAAACTCATGAAATAATCAAACATATCTAAGTTTCATGAACGTTTGTAGAATATTACCCACTTATTTTTGGCTCGACCTGCTGTGTTTGTCAGGGGGAATGAATTTACATTTTCTTTAACTCCATATGCATGAAATGGCAAGGGTTGGTTCCTTTTATATTTGGTTGTTTTCCTTCAGCAAAATTATAAATATATATACTCATATATTTATACAAATACACACACACACACACACACATTTACTGTATTCTATGAACTGACAAAACCTACATACACACATTTGATAATTTAACATTTTGCTTTTGAGTTGAAAGTGTTCTGTGTATATATATATATATATATATATATATATATATATATATATATATATATATTAGATAAAATTGTATTGAGTACTGTTTTAGATACAAATCTTTTGGATTTTTTTAAACTACTCTTTAAAATGTTTAATTCATTTCTTTTTCTTTTTCTTTTTTTCTTTTTTTCTTTTTTTAACACTCCAGATTTTATTCCCTTCTCAGTCCACCCTCCAACTTTTTGTCATCCCATACCTGTCCCCTGCCCCACTGTCTCCAAGAAGATGTCCCCACCCCCCACCTCTACACCACCAGAACTCTAAACTATCTGGAGCCACCAGACTCTTGAGTGTTAGGTGCATCTTCTCTGACTGAACCCAGACCCAGCAGTGTATGTATCATGGCACACATGTGTAGGTCAGAGAGCAATCTCAGAGTTGATCCTTACCTTTCACAGTGTTTGAAACAAGGATATTTGTTTATTGTTTCTATATATGCCAGGCCTGCTGACTAATCAGCTACCAGAGATTCTCTATAACTTGCCTCACATTTCATTAAAGAATCATTGGATTACCATGTGCACAATACCATGGGACTTACATGAGTCATGGATATGAGTTTAGATTCCCATGCTTGTACAGTGAGCACTATACACCTGGAACAACCATCCAAGTTTACATGAGGATATTTGGCATAGTCCACATTATACCATGTATTAGAAATCACAATGATAGCACTTTCCACAATAAAATAACCTAACATGTCTGTTTAACAATCAAGAGTTTAAACTCATAATTAATCATCACTAATGTATAATACATTGTAAATTTGATCCCACAGATTAGTGTGTTTCATAAAATTCACCACAATGCTGGGTAATCCAGGTTAGATACACTTCATTATAATTTGCTTGTCTGTCATGTTATGTACAGGGTATAAAAGCAAGTTTGATACATTGTAATGAACACTGAGGTACTTGTTTATATGGAATATATAATTTAAGTATTTGCAAAATGTGGGAATAGAGCCAGTAGGAAAATGTATGTATAACTCGTATCTATCCATAAATAAAAATATGGAGCTTAGGTGTAGTCTAATCTAAGTTTTGTTGCTTTTTTGTGGAGGGGCGTTGCCTGGTATCATCCACTTCTTAGAGATTGGTGATGTTTTCTATAAATCATCTAATCCTAAAAAATTTAAAACTATAATGATCATGTTTCAATAAATATTCAGGTATGAATACTTAATATATTTTGCACTGGTTACTGGCAAGAAAATCTTGCCTCAAAATTAAGTAAAGATACTCTCTAGTAAAATTTTATGAATCTAAAATTTTTTCTCCATCCAAATAGATATATTTTGCACATATACAACACCATATATATGAGGAGTTTCATTATTTAGCAAAATGTGTGTGAGTGTATATTATGTGTTTAGATATTGTTTTTTTCTTGAGTTTCTTCCAAGTAGCCCTGCAAGGATGTGATGTGAAGTTACTGCTTCTTATATTTAAACCCATCCCATCTGTTCAGAGGCTCTTAGAATGACCTGGGCAAATCATGTTACACAAAGAGCTAATCTCACTAAATGTATGTTATTTGTATAAGAATAGCCACTGAAAAAATAGCAACAGAAAAGGGAAGAATAACATTTAAAATATACAAGCTAAAATTGTGCCCAGTGTCTATCTATCCATCATGTATATCATGTATCTTCTATCTATCATCTATTAATCTATCATGTATTTATGTCTCTCTGTGTCTGTCTTTCTATCCACTATCTATCTACAAATGTGAAAAATCCACTTAAAGATATTTAAAAGCATATTAGAAAAACATAAAAAAGTGTCAAGGAAGTGTGTGTGATAATTCATAATATTGTTGCCACTTTAGCAAGGTATAATGAAATCAGAATATTTTTAAAAACATAAGATAATTCTATTGTTGCAGAAATATGGACAATAAATTATGACTTCCACCAAATAAATCTTGAATAATGTATTACTGAATAGAATGTTTACACGTGTTTTATTTTATGCTTTACTTTGGGGAAGGAGAAATTTGAATGCAATAAAATGAACTATTTCAAAGGAATAAATTCAGGGTTATATAGTAGACTCACAATCTTCACATGCATCACATCTGTATGTTTCAAAATAATGTCATTTAACCAAAGTACAACCATTGTCAAAGAGTCCATCATTTCTTCTCCCATCCTAATCCTGAAATGCCGTGGACTGACTGACATGTAGCTTAAGACAGGTAACTGTGAAAAAGCCTCTCTCTGCTTAAGTTGCATCAGTCTTCTCTCATTTATGGTCCCTCCACTTTTTATTTACATTACTTTAAAATTATATTTTGTGTGATAATTTCAGTTGAATTTGTGCCAACTGATATAATAAACAATGAGTGATATTCATTTGAGGTTTCAAGGAGAATATTTGTGATAAATGCAAGCACATAATATTTAAATCAGGATAATCATTTATCTCCTCAAATAATTATGACATTTTCATGGTAGGAAAAAAAAATTCTTTAGCCTAGCCTTTTGATATTAATGGTACCATCCTTATCTCTTTTTCTCTTTCTGTAGAATCTCAAGGCTAGAAGTCCTACACATCTCCAGTACAGATTGATATATTTTTCTTCGGTCTTCTTCAACCTACAGCTCCTCATATTCAGGTAACACCAATATACTCCTTCCTATTGGTGTTGCTTTTAAAAATTATTTTATGAGTACTATGAGAACATCATACTATGTATCTTTATCCTATTTACCAAAAAATTCTCCCCTTAACTCCTCCCAGGTTCTTCCCTACCTACATACCCAATTTTGTGTCTACTAATTATTTTAATGACTCATTAACTCCAATTTGTATACATTACATACTTAGATTTTGTACCATCATTTTAAAATTAATAAGGTTATATATTACTGAGGTTCTTTGGTGATCATTTATGTGCACTTCTCTATTTACTAAACATAATAAACCTCAGGCCGCTCCAAGTTGTTACACACGACAGGATTCATGCTTTTTTTTTTTTTTTTTAATCTATGAAATGTATCCCTTTATATTTATATATAATGTTTGCATTATATATTCATTAACTGATGGACACTTTAGATTGTTTCAGTTTGTTTCCTTGTAAATGGTTCTTCAGTAAACATAGAAAACCTGGAGGCTGCTTGACACACAGCTTCCAATTCCTCTGTGTTTCGCACACTGATTTGTTGGACTGCAGAATCATGCAGTGTTTGTTTTTATATATTTAAGAAAATTCCAAACTATTTCTCACAATGGAAATACTAATTTATATTTCTACTGGTAGTGTGGAAGTTTGCCTCTTTTCTCTTAAAATTCATCGATGTTTGTTGACTATTTACTCTTTTCCATGGTAGGATTTAGTAGTATGAACTCACATCAGTGCTTTGATCTGAATTTCTTTCAGTAGTTATCCTAAAAAAAAAAAAAAAAGTCATCCACATGCTTATCCATGATTAAGTATGCATATATTTTTATTCAACATGCATTTGTATTGTTATTATTCTGTTTCTTTGTGTCATGGGAGCTTGCAAATTATGTACTTCTCTATTTTACTTTTGTTTTCTGAAGCTTTGGATATTATTCTATATACATTGTGGTATGATTTATACTTCTTTCTAGTTTGTTCTCCTGGTAAACCTCCTTAATATTGCACTGGTTACCAAGTGTTTGGTGGACACATGAAAACTTTAAGATTAATTTTTAAACCAATTTTCTGAAAAATTCATTTGTAGTTAGATAGATGTTTCTATGAATTTATAGATTATTTATTTTTTAGTTGTTAAACATTTTAAAATACTGATTTTTCCATGAATATATTCTTTTTCATTCTTTTTCTCATATCAAATCGCTATAGTATTCATTGTAGAGATCTTCTATATCTTCACTTCAAGTTATTCTCAGATCAAAATCCTTGTAATTTTAAATGGAACCATTACACACATGCATACATACACACACACACACACACAGAGAGAGAGAGAGAGAGAGAGAGAGAGAGAGAGAGAGAGAGAGAGGATACTACTTTACAACCACATCAAGATATGTTTCAATGCTATATTGTTATCATATAGCAGGTTGGAAAGGATAGGCTAGCAAAGATGCATAGATGCGAGACATGTTTCAGCTATATACTAATTGCATAATATTTGATAACAATGTTAATATTTTTAAACTTGTCTTTATGTTTGAAACTGATAATGTTTTAAAATGTGAAATGAATGACTTGGTTATAATTATCCATAGTTTATGGTGAAATAAAATAATAGAAACAGAAATGAAATATACTTTCTAAATGTTTTCAGCTATCACTATAGATCATACTTATTATTATTGTTCCAAGGTGCTAAGCTAAAACTAAGGTTTATAAGTGAAATGACAATCATGTAAGATGTTTCACACAGGAATCAATGTGATAGAATAGTAAACATAGAAAATCAACTCTGCCATCTCTACCTCTTTGGTCCTTCTTCTACCTTAGATATAAGGCTTTTAATCAATTACATAAAACTTTACAATGAAAATGGCTGTTATAATAGGTGCTCATTCAACATACCATGGCTATGCATATAATATCTGTCCTGAATATTTTTATGATGAAAGACCTTTGAGTTGAACATTGCAAAGTCTTTCTTAAAGAGTAGAGTGGCTTAGCTTTTCTCATCTGTACAAATAAGGCTTAGATAAGATCCTTTTCCTAAGACTACATCTAGTTCTAATCTGCTGACACTAATTTTTTTTTTTTAAAGATCCATCCATCTTAGAAAAGATACCATGAAAGTTCTTGTCTAGATTTGTGGTACCTTCTTCCATGTGAATTAGTTTCCACCTCTCAATAACTTCTAATACTATTCACATTTTTAAAATTACCTTCCTCAAGATGACATTAATTTGCATAACTTATGACACTACAGATTTCTTTTGGACACACATGCTTATGCATGTATTTTTATAGAAAAATACATGTGTATTTTTATAGAAAAATACAGAAATATATAATGTAAATGGGTGCTTTCTTTTTGCATACTGCACTCCATTTTTCTCATCCAATTTCTGAGATGACAAAGGCCAAATGTAGCTGAAAGATGCAGAGATCTTCAGGAGGGTAAGAGATGTGATTATCATAAAGCAATTTCCTAACAGGAGACTTTCAGGGGACAAGGAATACTTAATATGAAAAGGAGAAGATACTAAGAAGAGAGTAGAGCCACATTAATGATGAATTGAATACAAGAGGGTAAGTGGTTCTGTTTGACCTACTTTATATGTATAAAATAGATACAGAGGGTCATCACCAAAGCCTTGTTCCTAAACACCATTATAACAAATGGCATTTAGAGACTGTTCTTGGAAATAGACTTTCATACTGAGTACTTATGACATATAATGGAGTATAAGAACACTTGATGAAATCAGAGAGCTAGCAAACTAAAACCCGGTTACAGTCTTTTTTTTTTTTTTCTTCCTTAATGCAAGGAAGCTAAATGAATATGTAGATGGCCAGTAAAATTTCATGAAAGTGAAGGGGTAAATAAAGTGCAAAATGGAAGGGAACAAGACATGCAGCAAGTGGCTTTAGGATTGGAGTCTATATACATATACATGTAAGAAACCAAAGTCAAATACACTATCAAACAACCTTTATTTTAAATTTTGCATTTTTGTCTCTCTCTTTGTCTCACTGTCTCTCTCTGTCTGTAGTGGCTATCCCTGGTTGTCAAATTGACTATATTTGGAATGAACTACAATCCAGAATTGGAAGGTTCACCAGTGACTCTAACCTGGCGGCTGGGAGATAGAAGTTTCTAATCTGGATCTTGGTATGGAGATCTTGTAACATAGTGGCTATGGATTCCAGAAGATTAAGACAGGGAAATCTCTGAGTTCAAGGTCATCTGGGATTAAAGATGTGATGGCACACACCTTTAATCTGGGCTACACCTTCTGCTGGAGATCATATAAAAACATTGGAAGAAGGGAGACTAGCTCTCACTCCTTCGCCTGCTTGCCTTGTGGGACTGAGTAACTGCTAGATCCTTGGACTTCCATTCACAGCTACTACTGAACCATTGTTGGGAATTGGACTGCAGACTGTAAATCATCAATAAATTCCTTTACTATATAGAGACTATCCATAAATTCTGTGGTTCTAGAGAACCCTGACTAATACACTGTCCCACTGTCTCTTTCTGTCTCTCCATCTCTGTCTCTTTCTGTGTGTTTGTATGTGTGTGTGTGTGTGTGTGTGTGTGTGTGTGTGTGTGTGTGTAAATCATTTATCTACTTGCACATATGAAGACATTCACAAGGAAGGGATTTATTCATTATGCCATAGCAAAGATGTGGAAATCAGAAGATAGTCAACAGGAGTTCGTTCTCTTAGTCCACTGTGTAGGTCCAAGTGATCAAATTCAAGTCTTTGGGTTTGCCAGCAAGTACCTTTACCCACTGAGCCATCTCACCAGCTTATCTGTCAGCATTTTATGAAAAGTTCAAAATGTATAAGTTTATTATGACACATTGAAAAACTAAATCTTCTCCTGCAGTCTGATTTGCCCCAGGAGCATTTATCAAGAATTCTTTTACACATTCCAAGTACAATGCCCAAAGGTACCACCAAAAGACATGCTTGTGGCTGTGGCATTGGGCTTTTAGTTCTTGATCCTAGACAGAGAAAGGGTAAGATCATCAGGGGTTGACCTTTCAATATAAAGTCTAAATGCTGCCATTCCTTTTTTTCATATATAATTATCTATATTCACTACATTTATCCACTGGGCTTTTTTCCTCTCTTAAACTATATTAAATTCTTCTGAGGTGACAATATTGTTTTGACAAACTGGTCCTCTCCATGCCCAGTCCTTAGGTAAAATTGTTATCTAACACCCACTGAGGCTAAGTACAGAGTATGTATATCAAGGCATAGTTAAACAGATCAATCTGTGATCAGAAAGGCAAAATAGGAGGCTTTCTGTGCTGTGATTAAAAAAGCTACCACTTAAAGTTTACAGTAGAACACAAAAATGCCATTTACACTTTGAAACAAAAGAACCATTAGCCTTCTGTCTCCTTTATTGCATTATTGATCTACAATCCTTTACACTCACTTAATTTCCAGCCATACAGAAGCCTGTATGTCTGTTTTTTTCTTGATCCCTAAAATGGACTTCACTGACTATACTTCCTCACAGCAGCCTGCTCTGCTTCTTCCTCTGCATCAGCTTCTCGTTTTGCCTTGTAAATAACTATTTTCTGTTTTCCTTAATTACGTTATTGGCATATATGCTTTCAGACACTTTCCCTCAGACTACACTAACATTTTGTCAGGGCTTCCTTGAATACTGAATCTCTGAGCACAGCAAGTCATATGGCATTGCATTAGTAGTAATTTCTGCTTCATGTCTAATGACAACTAACTTCACTTCAGGTAGATAGGTAGATGAGAATGAATAAGACAATGCCTCCAGCTCTTTTTTATTTATTTATGTTTTTTTTTTTTTGGCCAACATCACATGTTGCTTAAGTATATATGTGGGCACATGTACATGCATATGTACAAATATAAAATAATTTTACTAATCTTTGGTAGTGGTAAATGTTAATTAAATATAACTAAAATACTGAGTTTAATCAGTTTTCCAAATTCAATCTTTAAATTCAGTTAAAAATCACTAATGATATCTGTAAGTATAGCCCAACCCAAGACCATAAATGTAGTCTAATATATTATGGTTTATTTTAATATTTTGGGGAGGAGATAACATAAATATATGGTTCTTCAGCATGCACTTTGTGGATGACTATTTGAAATTGCATTGTTGAAATGTTTGGCACCCTTATTAGCATGTTCCACTTCAGCAGGCAATTGATACATGCATTAATTTTAGGAGCCTGAGTTAGAGTCTTTACTCTGTAATGATCTCTTAAGCAGAACTTCTGTAACATGCATTTCCTATGGTAGAAATTATTAATAGAATACAGACACGAAACTGGGAATTTTATATTGATTCTTAGACATAATTCAAAATGATATAATTTCAATATAGTTAACAATTTTAATAAAAGCTATATTTTTTACTTCCTGTTTTTCTATAAAAAGGAAAATTAATTAAAAAACTTGAAAATTTTCTCATAATGAATCCAATTAGCTTAAATTGCTTCTCTGTTATTGTGATAAAACACTGATAAAACAGAGGTAAGGAAACTCAGGATTTTCTATGGGTTACAGGTTCCAATTCGTCATGGAGAGAATCCAGGGCACAAGCTATATGTAAGGATTGAAGCAGAAAGTATGGAGAAGTGTTCTTCACTCTCCTGCTCCCCATAGTTTGCTCAGCCTGCTTTATTATTCAACTCAAGAGTGTCTGCAGTTCATGGGTGACAGCACTCAGAGCAGGCTAGATCCTATCATGTCAATCTGTGGTTAAAAAATTAAATATATATATGTGTGTGTGTGTGTGTGTGTGTGTGTGTGTGTGTGTGTGTGTATTTGTGTGTGTGTGTGTATTTGTGTGTGTGTGTGTGTGTGTGTGTGTATGTGTGTATGTATGTCTGTGGGGTATATATTTTTATCCCACAGACACGCCCACAGGCCAGTCTGATGGCAGAATTCTTGAATTGGGTTTCCATTGGTCCAGCTTATCCTAGTGGTGTCAAGTTAACAAAACTAGCCTAACAAACACAACTGATCATTTGTCAACTTGACATACAAAAACATCACCATTCACTACTAACTCCTTTATGTTTATATCCAAAATTCCATGTGTATATCATAATATAAAACATAATATTATTTTATAAATTTCACAGTTTTTAACAATTTCAACAGCTTAAAATCCAATGTCTGTCTTAAAAATCCAGCGTTCTTAACTGAAATATTGTCCCTGCAAAAATAAAAAGAAAGAGCTTATATATTTTCTTATTCCAAAAGGGAAGAATTTGAACACAACAATGACAATACCAAAGCAAAATTAAACGTCAACAACATAGATGGCTTACTGTCTTCATGAGAGATTCACTAATAATTTTTGCAGGTTCCAAGGGTTTTGAAAGTCTCAGCACTCATTCTGCCATACATAATACATACATCCTATCTTTGATGCCCAAACTGCCTCCAATCCACAGCTAACTCTGTATTTGGCAGATATCCCAGTCTTAGAGTCTCAAATATGCTACGGGCTTCACTGACTTAGTATCTTATAATGCCAAACCTCAACTTACTTTTAATAATCACTTTAATTACTGATCTTTTATGCCACCCAAAATAGTACCACATGGGACATTATTACAGTACTCAGTTTGACTACCTTCTGAAGGGAAAGACCTGGTCCCCAGGACCATGGGATTTATGGCTGACTCTAAGCAAATATGCCTCAGTAGACTTCACTGCAATGATACTAGTCTCCTACTAATTACAACTGATTTCTTCCTCCCAGCTAACTAAAATCTATTGTCCCAGTAAAGCGAAGTTTTCACTGTAGTGATGCACAACCATTTTTTTTTTCCAATAAACAAAACATGCTTATTCACGCTTTAATAGGATTGATGATCCTCATTCCATAAAAATGTTGCTATCAGAGGTGGTTTTTGCTTACATGATGCTAAAGTTTGAAATATTGGTAAATACCCTATCAAAATAATAAAGTTATAGATATGCTCATACACAAATCATGTTTCTAAATGTTTAATAATCTCACATAAATCTTATGTGTCTACATGAATACTGTTTTATTGTCATCATTAGCCAATTTAACTACCTTTGTAAATAATAATCTTATCACCTCTAACTCCTCTTTATACCAACGTTGAAATTTTATGTGAAAGTGATATGCAGAATTTGATTTTGAAAATATTTTTTGAGGTGATAATAAAATTAAGTCATGTCTCCTTCTGTATCTTACCTCCAAACTCTCCATGTTCTCCTTCAAACTCTTGGCCTCCATGTAGTGTGTGTATACAAGTGCATCTTTGTGTGTATATTCCTAAATACATAGACACAACTAGCTCAGGAGGCACAGCATCACATCTATATTTATGTCTCCAGGACTGATCATTGTATGTGTCGATTTGGATACTGCACTGTCTTTGGAGATGCACAGTAATCTAAGACACTAATAATCTAAAAAATAAGAAGGATATATGTTCAAATCAAGGAATTTACATAAATTTGTTTGTAATTCAGTTATAAAACAATTATAAAGAATGCGCTAGAAATGTTTTTCAATTGCACATTCTTGAAGATAGAAAATTAAGAGCAAACTGGATCATCCTTTTCAGGAACAATTATTTGAAAAAGGTTGGTTTGTGACTACTGTAGAGAGACATTTTGAGGTAACAATTTTACTCGAATAAAAAAAGGTGGCTCCACTTTAAACAGTTAAAATAAACATGCTCACTGCTGAAAAATGTTACCCTCATGTTCTCTTCTGAAGATGCTACTTTACTTAATCATAGCTCTGCCTCAATTTCTTGAAAACTTAGGAACATTGATTCTTCTCACACCTCATCCCTAATCTGTGAGCATCTGGCAAGTGGTCATTATGTAACCATCCCGTTCTGTCCTAGATATGGCTAAGGATTAAAAATCCTGTTATGAAACTAGTCAAGAGACCAGGAAAACTCAAGTTTCTAAAAAAAAAAAAAATCTGCTCTGCCTCTATCATCAGTTTGTTGCAGTATGTAACCAGTAGTAGTCATGGGTTAGAAATGTTCTTGACAAAACAAACACAAGCTCCTGAACACGAGGCAGTTGATCATAGGAATCTAATTCCACGTCTCATGATATAACTAGTCAAGAACTTATGGTAACCGCTTTGAAAACTATGTTGAATGTTTTAAGTTACTAACTCCTCCTACTATTCCTTTCCCTTTATACTTGTTTTGAGTGTTTGCAGATCTTTTGTGACAATGTATATAAAAGTTTAAGTAAAGTGATTTTAGTTGACGATTTCCATCTATAATAATGTATGCTATGGTTTATAACAGGTACCAATAGATCCAGATATTAAGTAAAGACCCTTGAGGTGTTTCTAAAGGACACTGGCAAAGAGAACCGAAAAGTATATGGATGCTTAGTCTTGATATCAGAATTTGATAAGTTATATAGAAGAAAGGGGAGAAAAAGAACATTCACACTCATGACTATAAAAGGTGGGAATGAAAGGAAAGAGACAGGAAGAAAATTTGACTATGCAGGATTTTTTTTTCCTTTAAGGATGGGTTACCTTCAGCTGACAGCAAAAGGACATTAAAAAAAAAAAAAAATACCTGACAAGTTTTAAAATGATAAGGGTCTTCTATTCATTGCCATGACAATATATGGGTAGAGTTTGAATTTAGTCAAATCAGCTACAATTTTATAATTATCACATTACTATAAATCTATGTTGTTATGCTAATTAACACATTTCTGTCTGGATACGATAAGCGATGGTGCCCAGAAATAAATGTAAGTCTGTGATTCCAACAGCTGAATTCTACTAGTGTCAGGCAAGATTTATGAGCAATGACAAACTAGTGTGTGAATTTTGAGCCTCATTATCATCCAGTGGTATGTCCTTCAACTTTTCAACCCCTAGTCTCATCACTGGAAAAAGATTTAATTAGATTCCAACTACCATAGATAATGCAGCAGCTAATTTAATTCCTTAAGTGAAGTCACAGCACTAAAGAGTGTTATTAGAGACATTAAGAAATAGGTTTGCACACTAGACACAGATTCCACAAGCAATTTTCATTGTATTAGGACATTCACTGGGGATGTAACACACTCTTCCAAGTATTATATCTAGAGCACAGTGGCTGGGGTAACAGGGTGAAAGAGGACTGAATGCCCTAAAAGATATATTAGCAATTCAGATGGATTTATCTATCTATCTATCTATCTATCTATCTATCTATCTATCTATCTATCTATTTATTTATTTATTTATTTTGGTAAAACACCTTCAAAGGCAGCTCAGAAATTTGCATTTTATCACAGGTGACTTGGGGGATTGTATAAAGAGTTTACACATATTAAACTTCATCTACACCATTACGAAAATCTCTCTATGTGTTAATATTCTCTTGTGTGATTTAATACAGAGAGCAAAAGACATCAGTAGAAAAACATAAGAAGAAGAGAAATCGGCCTGGAAATAAAAATTTCCTGTTGCTCGCTTCTCTTTTATTAGAATCAGTCAACTTTACCAGTTAGTTGTGAAAGTTGCTATCTTTTCTTTTTTTTTTTTTTTTTTTGCCAACTATCTTGTTCTTCATCCTTTGCATGTTTATTTTTTAGTACAACATTTAAAGAAAAATAGAGATGCAAACTTGTTGGCTCTGAAAATGGCTTTTAAAAAATTTTTTGGTCATTTTGTCTTTAATAAATTAATTAGAAAGTCTAATATAAACATTAATCTCTAAGTTACTGACACATTTATTTTTTTCCTATGGCCTTCTTGTTCTCATTTTAAGCTTCTCTATCCTTTAACTTTGAGTTTGTTCATATGATATGATAGGAATATCTCAAAGAGTTATTTTACAAGAAAGTGGAGATGATGAAAATTTATCTGAGCTGTTTGGTCAGCATTTTGTTTTTGTAGTTATTGCAAAAGAAACGTCCCAAGTATCTGTATTCCTTGATGAACATGGATAAGACAAAAAGATTGAAATCAGAGTTATTTATGTGTTTGAAGTATTGAAGGCTTTAAAGATTAAAGAGGAGTAACTGAGATTTAGAAGATAATGGACAGGAAGATTTAAAACTATTCATTGAGGGCCTGAAATTTTAAACAATACATTGAAAGTTTGGAGGAAAATGAGAAGGCAAAAGGAATTAAAATGTCTATGAACAGTAATTAGGTTGTGGTGCTTTTATCTTTTGATAAAGAAGGAAATAATAGTTTCTGAAAGGGTCCATGCTGAGCATCGGCAAAATTAATTTTTTTCACTCAGAACAAAGTAATAAAGAAGTGTATTTAAGATTAAGAGCATGAAAAATGTATTAACATTTGTTTGATAATTTGCCAATGCTAGAAATTTCAAATGGAAAGCTTTACAAACTCTAGCTTTACTCTTATAATTTAGGGTAGACCTTAACAATGTACATGGTAGATTTATGTACATTGATGATGTAAATGTTAATTTTTCAATTTCCCTCATATACACTTGATTTCCTTTGTCAGTTTTTACATTGCTGAGATAATTCGAAAATTTGAAATAGAATTCTCCCAAAATTGGCCACTAATGTTATCAAGCATGATGAAGAAAGTCACTTCATCCTGGTCAAAGGGAGTGGGTGGGTTGGGGAGCAGTGGGAGGGGGGATGGCATAGGGGGTTTTCAGAGGGGAAACCAGGAAAAGAGATAACACTTGAAATGTAAATAAAGAAAATATCCAATAAAAAATAACCAGTAACTGGAAACATAAATAGCAATTTGTAGTGTAGAATCTTCTCAATGTCTATATTTATTACTCAGAAAAACAAAGAGAAGTAGAAATAATGAGCATAGAGGAAATCACAGAAATTTATGTCAGGTAGAAATACTGACATAAAGAGTTTTAAAAAGGAACTCATCTGTCTTCCTACTATAAAGATACTTGTGTTGAGGGAATATTTACAACAAGTATTATTTTACAGATGAGAAAAATATAATTGTTCAAAATTTCACATAAAGTTATATATTTCTTCTTAAGTAATGAAAGACTAATTTTAACATTTACAGTGTACATCAGAGAAAAAATATTCAAAATCTTCTTAGAGAACAGGCTTATCAAAATAAGAAATAATGGAAGAACTTTCATTTAGGGAAAAGATAGAAAGGTGGAAACCTTATAAACCACCAAAGAAAATGGGCCGTGAAGAACAACATATGCTTGTATACCTAACACTAATACTTCAACAGTATGGTATATATTATTTTTAAACTTGGTATAATAGAGACTTTTACATGCTTAGAAGGGTGTTTTGATTCAAATATTCACAAAACTTGTTCTGCACAATAACCAAGTTTTGAGGATCTATATAAAATTAGTTCATGTACCTTGGAAATGTTTGAGAACAAACTTATTATAAGGTAGTATTAAAAATAAATACAGTAAATAAAGTTACCCTAATAAAATCTCAGGATGAATGAGATATTTATATGCTCATATTATAAGTCATGTATTTCATTTGGTTGTTTATAAAAGTAAATGGTATAATCTGAATGTCTACGTTCCTACATTTGTTGGAGAAAATACTAGTAGTTAAAATAATAAAGTGAAAATGAAAAAATAAATTGAACAATTACATTAGATTTTTTAAAAAGAATAAATATTTGTTTAGTAGGTTCAAAAATGGACTAATAAAGCTGAGAATCACTGGTTTAAAATACCTGTAGCTTTAAAATTGACAAAAGTTAAAGTAAATGGAACAAAAGTAAGGAGATCTCACTGATGGTATAAGGATAGAAATGGAATGTAATAAGCATGTTTGTGAACCATCATGAATAACACACACACACACACACACACACACACACACACACACACACACACTTGACACACACACAGACCTCCACACCTGGACAGGATGGACCAGTTGGATAGAAAAATAGAATAATTTGGATAATAACTGTATGTTAGAACATGAGAATTGAAATAATGGCATTAGCCATTGAAGAAAAGTAATCAATAAGACTAAAAGAAAATGTTTAGAAATAAGAAAAATCAATTTTAAAAACACAGTTGCATATTTCTGGTTAAGAAATTTATATTCCTGGTGTGAGAAAACAGTAACACAGATCACAGTGTAGTCAGTGAACTGAAATGAATAAAATAGTTTTAGTTATATGGTTATTGAAAATGTTCTGTGATTAACCAAGATGTAGGCCTTAAAGAGGCAAAAAAAAAAAAAAAAAAAAAAAAAAATCTCTCTGGGCACTTAGATGAGAAATCCATGAAAAGGATATAAAGATTGGGTGAGGGAATTGAGGGTTATCTATAATTAGAAAATGAAGAAAATAGAAAATATGCTATATAAACATGCGTGATATCTTGGATGAAGAACCAAACATATCTACTATAATTTAGTTCTCAAGTCTATACATAATATTAGTTAAGTTGGAATAGATGAACTATAACAACCTTCTAGTATTCTAACAATATATGTATTTCAGCACCTTAAACTTTTCTCTTTATTCTTTAATTCTAATCTGTGCTATTGATACAGTTCTCATATAATGTCCAAGCTATAGAATTCTTGTTAGAACTTGTTTTGATGGCAATATTGTGAGGTGAAGCCTTTACAACTTACTAGAGTACGAAGAAATTAGCAAAATCAGAGGATTCGGAAGGAAGCTGAGAAAAAATTTGCTTTGTACAAGACATGGCTGATATACATTATAACTTGAAGTAGATATTGTAGCCTACACAAGACCTTCCCCAGTTTAGGTCATTTAAACCATTTATCATAGATAGAAGGGACTTCTGAGGCCTCTGCAGTAACTAAAGTGCTACTGGCAATCGATGGGTACTGAGAGATAAAGAGTTGCCTTTATTTGGTGATATAACTACTGAGAGGCTTTGCCCTGCCAATGAATAACTATACATTTATTCTCACATACAACTAATTAGATTAGCTCTATTGTTAATAATGATGTTAAAATAGAAATAGAAAATCCATAAATTTGAGTGACAGGTGGATATATCAGAAGGTAGTAGGAGAGAAGTAATGAAAATAGATAAGTTAATAATGTTGTTTAATATATGATTCTTTCATAGCATAAATAAAATAATTAGTTTAAAAAATAGATTAGCTTGTTTCTTTAGTGTTTAGATTTTTTATACAAGTGTATTTAGCTTTTGCAAGATTGGGTTGGTGAACAAATAATCAGGTTTATACGAAATGATAAACCTCTTTTTGTACACCCTCTCTGCCTTCCACCCTGAGGTGAAGTAAGGCCTAAGCCCTCACATGATGCTAAAACAATGTTCTCAGACTTTGTTATTTCCAAAGTTATAAACAGAAGGGACTTCTTTACTACTTAATTCAAATAATTTAAAATTATTTCTAATATATTATCTACTATATTCCAGCAGCAGAGCATGGACTAAGAAATCCATAGATAAACACTTGTAAATTGGTTGCTATAAAGCTTGATAGACAATATAAAAACGTTTAAATGCTTTTATATATATATATATATATATATATATATATATATATATATATATATATATATACATATATATATATATATATATATGGAATGGAAATATTTTCTTGCTGTAGATAGAATGTTATGCAACACCATACTCCACCTGAAAGACAAATAACAAATTAGAACATTAACAATGCTACTTACCCACAGCCTGTGTAGGAGTAATTCCAGTTTAGGAATATTATTGATAATTGCATTTTTTCTCTAAAAGTTATGTTGTTGGAACAATCCCATTCCTGTTGATTATACAATCTGTAGGCTCAGATCTTTGCCCCTGCATATGTAGTTTTTGTTTGCCTCCTAGGAAGAATTTTGTTGTATGAAGGTTGGAACATAAGTTGGCATACACAAGATGCAGACTTGTGGTACACATCTAGCGCACAGCAATCACAAAAGCTTAATGAGTCATTTTCCGGTCCACCCTTGACTTTGCCAAGAATGTGTTGTGTATGCAAATCAAGAAACCTGTGAGGCCATATGCTAGGGGTCAGCCTTTGACCAGATTCCTCCCCCCAGCTGTCACATTGAAAAATCATCCCACGTATGTACATTTTCTATACACACAGTGTTATGCTGACTTTTCATCAGGCCGGCCTTGTTGAAAAGCAGCATTTTTTTATTTTTCTAATTCCAAACTTTATACGTGGAAGCTGTGAATAATCTTAAATACTATGCAATATGCTCTACTTTTAATTCAAATGAACACAAATTATAAGTATGCGACGCAGTTATCATAAAATATTTTATAACTATAAAATAAGCATAAAATGGTCATCATCCTTTTTTTCTTTTCCTCCTGACCACCTTCTCTCTTTCAGTTAGCAATTCTAGGAGTATTTTTAATGTATGTTTATAGAAATTCCACATACTCACTAGTGTGATAAGTCGTATATGAAAGCCAAAAGCCTATTAGGGTTTAGAAATTTTATTATATAGTAAATATATTTGGGAACCAACAAAAATACACTTCTTTCAATATTGATTTTTAATTAAGGCATTTTTATTAGATATTTTCTTCATTTACATTTCAAATGCTATCCCCAAATCTCCCTATATACTCCCCCCGCCCTGTTTGCCAACCCACCCACTCCTGCTTCCTGGCCCTGGCATTCCCCTGGACTGGGGCATATGATCTACACAATACCAAGGGCACAATACCAAAGGCCTCTCCCCTGGACTGGGGCATATGATCTACACAATACCAAGGGCCTCTCCTCCCATTGATGGCCAACTTGGCCATCCTCTGCTACATATGCAACTAGAGACACAGCTGGGGGGGAGAGGGTACTGGTTAGTTCTTATTGTTGTTCTTCCTATAGGGTTGCAGACCCCTTTAGCTCCTTGGTTACTTTCTCTAGTTCCTTCATTAGGGCCCTGTGTTCCATCCAATAGATGACTGTGACTATCCACTTCTGTATTTGCCAGGCACTGGCGTAGCCTCAGAAGAGTTAGCTATATCAGGGTCCTGTCAGCAAAATCGTGCTGGCATATGCAATAGTGTCTGGGTTTGGTGGTTGTATATAGGATGGATCCCCGGGTGGGGAAGTCTCTGGATGGTCTTTCCTTTTGTCTCAGCTCCAAACTTTGTCTCTGTAACTCCTTCCATGGGTATTTTGTTCCCTGTTCTAAGAAGGAGCAAAGTATCCACACTTTGGTCTTCCTTCTTCTTGAGTTTCATGTGTTTTACCAATTGTATCTTATGTGCTTTTAATATTATGCTTTTTATAATCAATATTTAATGACTGTTATAATTTTTATTGGTATTGTTCATTACAAGCATTCAACATTTTTGGTGGAGTTTTTGTTTGTTTGTTTGTTTGTTTTTTAACCTTTGCCATCTTGCATTAAGTATATATGCTACATTAATAGGTAGGAGAGATTTCTGCTATTCATTTGTTTTAAATATTAGGAGCTACATGGCAGTGTTAAACACATTGAAAAATAATTTTATGGTAACTCATGCACAAGTGTATTGTTGTAAAATTTATTTGTGACAGGGTAAGTATTCTAGAATTTGTAGTTCACAGAATACAGGAGGGAAGAAGAAAAACCAATTTCAGGTGCCGAACACTAAAGCTGAATTTGGACTAACTCTCAAGATTTTCAACTTCTTAGGTGAGTTTTTTCTAAGTAGTTTTCTCAGTGTTTCCACTCCTCAGTCTTTCATTTGTATTGCTGGTTAACTTCAATGCTATCCTCATTCTCTCCGCTGAGGCAAAGCAAGAAGAACTGGCAGAATATGAGAGGTCTGTTTCTGACTCCCTATACTCTTCCAAATTGGGGACGTTTAGAGAAACTGCTTACCCACAACAAAAAGTAAGGTTCCAGGTAGATATCACTTTTGTTCCACAATAGTACATTTTTTTTTTTTACGGGGGCGAGGAGCTTGTGAACCTGGGTATTGTGTGCCTCATTACTGAAAGATGCTCGGTGCCATGCATGGCATTCATTGTCCAGATTTATTCCTTACTTCTCCTTGACAGCAAGTCTTCCATATGTTCTTGGGAGATTATCATCATCATCATCTTGACTATAATCTTGACAGTGGTCTTATAAATGAGACCAGGGCAAGAAGCATTAGTTCCTGTTGTAAAGTTTGTGGAAATTAAACTTCAGGGTCCCTCATCACCCATCACCATTTTCTTTTTTCCATTATGGAAAATAGATTTTTCTCTCATATAATATATCTTAATTTCAGCGTCTTCTCCCTCTACTCCTTCCAGGCCCTCCCCAACCCCTCTCTTATCCAGATCTACTCCCTTTCTGTCTCTCATTAGAAAACAAACAGACTTTTAAGAGATAAAACTATGGTAAAATATAATGAGAAAATAAAAAGTTCGAATCTTTATAGGATAAAGCAAACAAACAAAGAAACAGAAGAAAAATGGATCAAGAAAGGCAGAAGAAACAAAAATATAGTTATGGATATCAATTTGCTAGCCCATACAGGAATCCTGTAAAAACACTAAATTGGAAGCTATAATATGTACACAAATTACTTGTAGGGTATGGTCAGAGAAAAATATAAATAATAATAAAATAAAAATGTGATATTTTGTTAAAAGATTTTTAAGAAGACCTGATACAGCCTATTCCTAAGAATAGTTTGTTTCTAGAATAACGAGTTTTTGTTTGCTTGTTTGTTTTTCAGCTGCTTGTCAATTGGAGATAGATTCTGAGTTATGGATAAAAGAATGTGTCGTCATCTCCTTTTAGCTCAACAATCACGTCTGATGCAGACCAATGAGACCCTCTGTATGCTGCCTCTGTTTCTGTGGTTCATATACATACTGATCATGTTGATTTACAGAGTTTTGTTTTCATTTATCTTTTTTTCTTTTCTTTTCTCTTCTCTTCTTCTCATTCTCTTTTGTGCGTCCTCTTTCCCCTCTGGATCTTTTTGTTTGTTTTGTTTTTTGTTTTTGTTTTCTGTTTTTTAAGCCAGGGTTTCTCTGTATAGCCCTGGCTGTCCTGAAACTCACTTTGTAGTCCAGGCTGGCCTCTAACTCAGAAATCCACCTGCCTCTGCCTCCCGAGTGCTAGGATTAAAGGCATGTGCCACCACCGCCCTGCTTCCTCTCTGGATTGTAGATGTTTTCTGCCTTCTGTTCTGCAGGGTTCCCTGAAACCTTAGGGGAAGAATTTATTGGCAACATCTGATGTAGTGTTGAGTGTTCTGATGTCTTTTATTCTCTTCATATATTCTGGCTGTTGGTCTCTGTATTATCCCCAACTCTTATGGATAAACAAGACATTGATCTACTAGTATAGCAGAATGTCATTAGGAGTCATTTTCTTCCTATGTTCTTTTAGTAGAATGGCATTGTTTGTTTTTACCCTAAATCTCTGGGGTATTTAGTCTCAGATTGGGTCCTATCTTATGGAATGGGCCTTAATTCAAACAAGATAATGTTTGGTTATTGCCACAAACTTTGTGTCATCATTGCACTAACACATCTTGCAAAAAGAACACCATTGTAGATTGAAGGATTTATGAGTAGGCTCATGCCTATGTTTCTCTTTTGGCAGCATGCAAGAATACCTTCTCCCCTAAGATTCATGAATATAGGGGTGAAGGCCCTATCTAGCCACCAGCTCAGCTTCTCCATTTCCAAAGAATTATATTGGTGTTAACTACTACAATGTAGTCTTGCTATCAGTTTGTAGAAAACAATTTATATTCTTTGCAACAGCTTGAGTTTTGAGTATAGTTCATGGGACCCCTTTGGTGAAAAACCCAATAAGATATAGCCCATTTCCAGGACTGGAAGCTTCATTTGGTGCAATGAGTTGTCCAGACAGGGCTCTGTCTCTCCTCTTATCTGATTATTACATTTAAATTATCTTCGTGTGTGTGTGTGTGTGTGTGTGTGTGTGTGTGTGTGTGTGTGTAGTAAGTTTTTACAGTGCTAGATTTTCATACTTCTTCTCAAATGACCCATAATTTTTTGCTTGTACTTTCTAACATGAAAGTATTCTTTTGTGTCTACAATATTATCTCATGTGCTATTCTACCGAAAATCAAGGAAGGAATGATCTCAACAATAAATTATTCTCTAGCTCTCTGTGTCAGATGTTTTTCAGAAAAAAATTGGCAGTCTTTAAAATATTGCATCCATACCACTGAAAACAACAGGACACATTTTATAACATATCAAAATTTCTCTTTGTTAGTTCTAACATTTTTAAAGTGCATCTCTGTGGTATATGAATTATGTAAAATTAAGCCATGGTCTTTTGTATTATGTATGTCCTACATTCTTTAATATGATATGTCTCAAAATAAACCTACTCTTCCTATTACCTACTTATATAAGTTATGTGCTTTTTTTTGAAGTAAGTCATGTGGAATGTTGACTAGGAAACTCTTCCTGAATTCTTCAACTGAAATGGACTACTTCTCTTTCACAAGGAAAGCAAATATTCATAAATATCATGAACTAACATATTCTATAATTATTAGTAGTTGTTTACAGTTTGCCTTCTGGTCTGTTAACAAACGATGCACAAAAGTTATAATAGTGTTTGTACACAGACACCAGCAACCATATTGACTTTGCCTTCTTTGTAATATGCTCCCCCTCCCCATTAAATGTTACAGAATATTGAAAGCCTCACTGGATATCACTTTCTCCTTGAACATTTTCAGAATGTTTTATGAAATAATTATACCATTGCCACTTGAGACCTATACTACTTTGTAGAAATCATAGCAATTTTTAAATAACATGGTAAGTTAAGTATATATTGATTACCTCCAAAATTGTATCTTTATGTAAACGTAGACTATACCTATTTCTTTTATCCTCTGAATACAGTGCATCATAGACACTCAATAAAAATATGCAGTATATACTGAGAAACATTTTACTTTTTGCTGATATCGTGTGCTTTTTTTTTTTTTTTTTCAGTTATCTAGTGTCCTGGTAATTTGTAAGCAGACTTGAATATGCTGTTGAGTTATATGGCATTTCTATTCTTTAGGTTACAAACCTGTAAGTACCAGGAATATCATTTGATACAGCAAAAAATAATGTAGTTAATAGAATGATGGTTAGCTGTGTCAATGGAAACTCTCCTTCTAGGAAATTACAGAATGTCTTTTCCAATCACAGTCATAAATATCATTTTTATAAGGCATTGGAAAGGCAAAAACATAGATATTAAAGTAGGTTCAATTCTTACTTGGAGGAAACATATTTCAGAGATCTCGTTTGCGAGAGAGGGAAAGGATAAAAATTCTAATTTGTCCTCCAAGCTTTTTGAAATCACATCTATTTTCTTTCTTGTTCATTGAGTGAAAAACTCAAAACTTCAGCTCAACAACATGCTTGTAGGTTCTTTGGTGAAAACCTGCCTAGAATTCTAGCTATGCAGAAATGGCAGAGCTGGCCATGGTCAGTCAAGCCACTTAGTGTTCTCATCAGGCAAGCTGTCTTCAGGTATCTGTTTCCATAATGTTAAATAAGATGAAATTTACCATAAAATCTTATTATAGTATTTCTCTCAATGCTTTAGTGAAGGCAAAATGACAGATTATGTCACATAGTGGATATTTGATAATCAATGATCTAGAATTCTTTGGAGAAACTTACAGATTTTTTTTTTTTTTGCCTGTTATTAAAGTTCTACATAAACCAGATGTGGACAAAATCTACTGAATCCTAAACACTTTGTGAAAACAGGATGAATAGAATCAAAATCACTACAAATCTGGCAGATAAAGGAAGAATAAAAAGAATCACAATGCCTATTGGTGTGATAGAGGCAGAATCATAGCAAAGAACACCACATTGAATTTCAGGGTTCAGAAAGGAGTGAAACATTTTAAGACAAAAGAGAGTACAGAAATTATTCAAAGTCAAGATGGTTGTGAAATTTAATAAAATTCAAGACTGTAGGTTAAAAAGGAGTTACTATCTTGAGATTAATAAAATGGAAGATGACATTTTCCACATAAGATTCTGTAGCTTTGCAAACTACAAGCATTTGTACATAATATTCCAATGATATTTAATGGCTCTATTGAAGTTGAATAAAATATTGCATGTGGTAGCATACTTAACTTTTAAGTAATCCTAAATGAGGGCAGTTTATTCTTATTTTCTATGTAAAGAAATTGAGGTATTGAAAGGTTAAAAGTGTGTCCATTATGTCTTATCCCTATTAAGTATCAGCCCTACGGATAAAATTGATGATCTCTGTCCCAAAATAACAGGCTGCCATTTTGCCCAACATCAACAACCAACTTAAAACCTAAAAGCTATACTTTGATCAGTGTGACACTTGCTTTGCTAAAAAGAAACCCACCAACAACCAAATAATTCTGATTCAATTAAACACTGTCACCATTTTATCCTATTTCTTAAAATAATCAAGTAATCAAAAGACTAATTTTTTATGGATCCTCATTCATATCCTCTTCCTTACAGTTTTTCTCCTAGTTTTTGAAAGGGTAAAATTTCTCCCAAACTCATTTGCTTATAAATACCATTATTATCTCTCTATATATATATACTTTGTGCCCATTCTTACCATGAATTAAAATGCAAACATATTCTGTAGAATATGAAATATTTCAGTAGAATAAAAATATCTCTGAAGCTTTGGTTTAAAAATATACTTCCAAGAAATTTGGCTTTTCCAGTGACCCAGATTTCTTCAAACTACTTACTTCCCTGAGATCTGCAGCACCTAATTGATATAGTTTCATAACCACCCTTGGTTTTTACATGTTTAATGACACTAGGTAAAGTGGTGAATAATTTACTTCGCTAATAAGCTTTCTTTGAAGCCTACAGAAGCACAGGGAATATCCTCTTTATCCTTTCATTGTGCTCTACCTGAACATGTATCATCATTACCTTTATTACCCAATTGAATCAGTCTAATTTAAAGTTGGATAAACCATAAGCCAAGTGATCCTCAAAACTTCCAAGTTATTACCTTTTTAGCTTAGTTTATCAATAGTTGCACAGTAGAGAATCCTGAGAGAATATTCCAGATGATATATATATATATATATATATATATATATATATATATATATATGCTTTATTTTATTTTTTTTGTTACTGAAAATACTTTGATTCATACAATATATATGATTAGTGTTTTCCCTTTAATCTAGTCCCTCCTGATCTTCCCTCTTCCAGATCTATGCTGTTTCTCTCATTAGAAAACAAGCAGTCATCTAAGGGGATAGTAGTTTAAAAATAAGATAAAATAAAACAAAAAACTAACACATGGGAATAGGACAAAACAGAGAGAAAGAGACCAAGAAATGAAAGAGAAAAGAACAGATAAAAAGACAGAGATGTGTCTTGTGCACAATCGGGAATTTTATTTAAAAAGACAAAACAAGAAGTAATGATATAATACACAAAGAATAAAAAAAACTCTTAACACAGAAGAATAATTTCCATAAATATTTAGTACCACATTGTATTAATCAAAGAAATACCTAAACCAGCCCATATAAAAGAATTGTTGAAATAGATTAGCTGCATTGAAGTTGACATTTTAGTTTTCTCACTCAAGATTCAAATATTACTCTTGAAATATCTGCTATGGATGGCTACCACAACTGATCACATCAGGAATGCCTGAGACCACATGCTGAACTCATGGTTCTGTTGAGGTTTGGCCTTTTGGTATGCTAAATACTTGCTGCTGGTTCCGGCCTGTAACTGTGCCCACAGCTGATCTGGTTATACTGCCCTTCTTGCACACTCCAAAGACAGCTGTCACCCATGAGATATGCTTGAACCAGGGACTTAGATGAGACCCTAGCCAGTACCTGCCCTAGCTAGGATTGCCCCAGAGGCCTGCTCAAGCATGACCTGTCTACTCTGCCAGTCACACATCTTCCTTAAGGTCTACAGCTCTGCCCTGGGAAAGTTAGGTGCTCCTGAGTTTCTCCTGTCTTCTAGGATATCTGCTGTAACACAGCCTTCCTGTCTGACAATAAGTCTGCATTAACCAGGGACACAGGTAGCCTCCCCTAACCAGGGTTCTAGGAAGACACCCTAACCAGAGACAGCACTATCTGTCTCCCAGGAGGTCTCCTCTAGCCCATAGCATAGAGATCTTCCTGTGTTCAAGGAGGGAAAGGCTACAGTCAGAGACCATGAGTCCAGTAAATATGAGAGATAACCAGATAGTAAGATGTAAGCATAAGAATATAAGCAGCAGAAGCCAATGTAATTTGGCAACATCAGAATCCAGTTCTCCTACCACAGCAAGGCCTGGATACCCTAACACACCTGAGAAGCAAGGCTATGACCTAAAATCCCATCTCATGACAGTTATAGAGGACTTTAAGGAGAACATAAATGACTCCCTTAAAGAAATAGAGGAAAACACAGACAAACAGGTACAAGCCTTTAAAGATGAAACAAATAAACCCCTTAAAGAAATATAGGACTTCAAGTACTATATTGAATAGGTTAGGAGAAAGTGAGTAGCCTTGTCTAGTCTCTAATTTGAGTGGGATTGCTTCGAGTATCTCTCCATTTAATTTGATGTTGGCTACTGGTTTGCTGTAGATTGTTTTTATTATGTTTAGGTATGGGACTTGAATTCCCGATCTTTCCAAGACTTTTATCATGAATGGGTGTTGAATTTTGTCAAATGCTTTCTCAGCATCTAAGGAGATGATCATGTGGTTTTTGTCTTTGAGTTTGTTTATGTAGTGAATTTCGCTGATGGATTTCCTTATATTAAATCATCCCTGCATCCCTGGGATGAGGCCTACTTGGTCATGATGGATGATCATTTTGATGTGTTCTTGGATTCGATTTGCTAGAATTTTATTGAGTATTTTTGCATCGATATTCATGAGAGAAATTGGTCTGAAGTTCTCTTTATTTGTTGGATCTTTGTGTGGTTTAGATATCAGAGTAATTGTGGCTTCATAGAATGAATTGGGTAGAGTACTTTCTATTTCTATTTTGTGGAATAGTTTGAGGAGAGTTGGAATTAGGTCTTCTTTGAAGGTCTGATAGAACTCTGCACTAAACCCATCTGGTCCTGGGCCTTTTTTGGTTGGGAGACTATTGATGACTGCTTCTATTTCTTTATCTGAAGTGGGACTGTTTAGATTGTTAATCTGTTCCTGATTTAATTTGGTACCTGGTATCTGTCTAGTAAGTTGTCCATTTCATCCAGGTTTTCCAGTTTTGTTGAGTTTAGCCTTTTGTAGTAGGATCTGATGATGTTTTGGATTTCCTCAAGTTCCATTGTTATGTCTCCTTTTTCATTTTTGATTTTGTTAATTAAGATACTATCCCTGTACATTCTAGTTAGTTTGGCTAAGGTTTTATCTTTCTTGTTGATTTTCTCAAAGAACCAGCTCCTGGTTTGGTTGATTCTTTGATTATTTCTTCTTGTTTCCACTTGGCTGATTTCAGCCCTGAGTTTGATTATTTCCTGCCGTCTACTACTCTTGGGTGATCAATGTGTGGATACTTCATTCCTTCTTAGAATAGAGAAGAAAACACCCATGAAAGGAGTTACAGAGACAAAGATTGGGGATAAGATGAAATGGTGGACCATCCAGAGACTATCCAACCTGGGGATCCATCTCATAATCAGTCAGCAAACCCAGGCACTATTGCATATGCCAGCAAGAGTTTGCTGAAAGGACAATGATATAACTATCTCGATTGAGGCAATGTATGCCAGTGCCTGGCAAATACATAAGGGGATGCTCATAGTCATCTATAGGATGGAACACAGGGCCCCCAATGGAGGAGCTAGAGAAATTACCCAAGGAGCTGGAAGGGTCTACAACCCTTTAGGTGGAACAACAATATGAACTAACCAGTACGCCCAGACCTTGTGTCTCTAGATGCATATGTAGCAGAAGATGGTCTAGTAGCCATCATTGGGAAGAGAAGCCCTTGGTCTTACAAACTTTATATGCCCCAGTACAGGGGAATGCCAGGACCAAGAAATGGGAGTGGGCTGGTAATGGAGCAGGGCATGGGGAGGGTATAGGAAACTTTCGGGATAGCATTTGAAATGTAAATAAAGAAAATATCTAATAAAAAAAAGAAATATAGGAAAACATAATTAAACAGATGAAGGAATTGAAAAAAAAAAGAATCCAAGACCTAAAAATGAAATTATAAACAATAACTCTGGAGATGGAAAACCTAGGAAAGGAATCAAGAGTTAACAGATGTAAGCATCACCAACAGAATACAAGAAATAGAAGAAAGAATTGGAGGCATAGAAGATATCATAGAAGATATTGACACGACAGTAGAAACAAATACAAAGTACAAAGATCTCTTAACCCAAATCATCCAGGAAATTCGGGACAGAATGAAAAGACAAAACCTATGAATAATAGGAATAGAAGAGAGTGAAGATCTCCAATTGATAGGGCCAGAAAACATCTTCAACAAAATCACAGAAGAAGAAAGAAAGAAAACAAAAAACAAAAACAAAAACAAAAACAAAAACAAAAACACTTCTGGAACCATAAATTTACAAGCCTACAGAACACCCAACATATTGGACCAGAAAAGAAATCCCTCCCAACACATATAATCAAAACACTAAATACACAGAACAAATAAAGAATATTGAAAGTGCTAAGGGGAAATGGCTAAGAATCATAATAAAGGCAAACCTATCTGAATTACACCAGACTTCTCAAAAAAGATTCTAAAAGCCTGGCAATACTAGAGAGACTTCGTCTAATACCTAAGAGAACACAAATGCCAGTCCAAGCTACTATACCCAGAAAAACTCTCAATCACCATAGATGATGAAATCAATATATTCCTTGATATAAAAAATTTAAACAATATCTTTTTACTAACCCATCCCTATAGAGGATACTAGCAGGAAAACACTAACATAAGAAAGGTAAGTATACTAAAGAAACCACAAAAAAAAAAAAAATAATAAAATAAAATAATCATCTCATAAGCCAAAAAAAGAATCACACAAACAGAATACCACCTCTAATAAAAATAAAAGGAATCAATAATCATTGAACTTTACTATCTCTCAACATCAGTGGACACAATTCCCCAATAAAAATGCATAAGCTATCAGACTAGATACATAAATTGGACCCCAAAATAGGCTAAATAACGAAAAACACCTCAGAGATAAAGACAAACATTATCTCAGAGGAAAAGGCTGGAAAAAAGTTTTCTAAGCAAATGGTCCCAAAATAAACGGGCTGAGTAGCCATTCTAATATCTAATAAAATAGATTTTCAACCAGAAGTTATCAAAAGAAATGAGGAACAATATTTTATACTAATGAGGAACAATATTTTATACTAATTAATGAAAAAAAATCACTGAGAAATGTCTGACTCTGAACAACTATACCCCAAATGCAATAACATACACACTTTCAAAAGAAACCTTACTAGATCTCAAAACCCACATTGAAATTTAAGCAATAAGAATGGGAGAATTCAACACCCCACTCTCAACAATGGACAGGTTACCTAAAGAGAAACTAAACAGAAGCACAGTGAAATTAACAGAAATTAGGAACAAAATGGCTTTAATAGATATATGCAGAACTGTTCACCCCCAAACAAGAAAATATACCTTCTTCTAAGAACCTCATGGTAACCTTCCCAAAATTGACTCTATAATTGCACATAAAACAAGCCTCAACTGATACAAGAATATTTAAATAATCCCTTGCATTCTAAGAGCTCACCACAGACTAAGGGTAATCATCAATAACAATAAAAACATAGCTATGCTGTGGAGGTACATACCTTTAATCCCAGTATTTGGGAAGCAGAGGCAGGTGGATTTCTGAGTTCAAGGCCAGCCTGGTCTACAGAGTGTGTTCCAGGACAGCCAGGGCTAGACAGAGAAACCCTGTCTTGAAAAACCAAAATAAATAAATAAATAGATAAATAAATAAGTAAGTAAATAAATAAATAAATAAATAAATAAATAAATAAATAAATAGCAAGGAAAACAAAAGAAAGCCCATGCACTCATGAAAAAATAACCTGTTACTCAATAGTAACTTGGTCAGAGGAGAAATAAAAAAGTAAATGAAAAACTTTTTTTCTTCCATTTTTTTAATTAGATATTTTCTTAATTTACATTTCAAATGCTATTCCGAAAGTCCCCTCCCCCCTGCTCTCTCCCTTCTCCCCTGTCCACCCACTACCACTTCTTGGCCCTGGGGTTCCCCTGTATTGGGGCATATAAAGATTGCAGTACCCAGGGGCCTCTCTTCCCAATGATGACCAACTAGGCCATCTTCTGCTACATATGGAGTTAGAGACACGAGTCTTGGGGGTTCTGGTTAGTTCATATTGTTGATCCTCTTCTAGGGTTGCAGACTTCTTCAGCTCCTGGGGTTCTATCTCTAGCTTCTCCATTGTGGGCCCTGTATTCCCTCTTATAGATGATTATGAGCATCCACTTCTGTACGAGACAGCTACATCAGGGTCCCTTATGTAGGCACTAGCTGCCCTATGCCATAGTGTCTGAGTTTAATGACTAATTATGGGATGGATCCCCCGTAGTGGGGTAGTCTCTGTATGTTCCATCCTTTCATCTTAGCTCTAAACTTTGTCTCTGTAACTCCTTTCATGGGTATTTTGTTTCCTCTTCACAGGAGGAATGAAGTATCCACGAGCTGGTCTTCCTTCTTGATGTTCTTGTGTTTTGCAAATTGTATCTTGGATATTCTAAGTTTCTGGGCTAATATCCATTTATCAGTGAGTGCATNTTCCCTGAGGAAAGAAACCCAAAAAGACCTCAGAAGATGGATAGATCAGCCATGCTCATGGATTAGTAGGATTAATATAGTAAAAATGGCCAACTTATCAAAAACAATCTACAGATTCAATGCAATCTCCATCAAAATGTCAACTCAATTCTTCACAGAGATAGAGTATTTCTCAACTTCATATGGAAGAACAAAATACCAGAATAGTGAAAACAATTCTCAAAAATAAATGAACTTCTGGAGGAACCATCGGCCCTCACTGCAAGGTGTACCGCAAGGCATATGTAATAAAATCTGCAGGTATTGGTACAGAGACAGACATCCCAATCAATAGAATAAAACTAAAGAAACAGAAGAAAACCCACACACCTATGGACACTTGATCTTTAACAAAGAAGAAAAAATATATACATTGGAAAAAAAGAAAGCATTTTTAACAATTACTGCTGGTCTAACTGGAGATCTGCATTTAAATAAATTCAAATTGATCCTTTTTTTTTTCTCCTTGTACAAAGCTCAAATCCAAATGGATCAAGGACCTTCACATAAAACCAGATACACTGAATCTCATAGAAGTTTAGAAAGTGGGAAATAGCCTCAATGGCACAGGGGGAAATTTCATGAACAGATCACCAATAGCTCATTCTCTTAGATCAACAATTGACAAATGTGATAACATGAAACTGAAAAGTTCAAATGACACTGTCAATAAGACAAAATAGCAATCTACTGATTGGGAAAATATCTTCACTACCTTTACATCCATAGAGGACTAATATCCAAAATATACAAAGAACTCAAGAATTGAAACTACGGAACACCAAATAACACAATTAAATTGTGCTACAGAGCTAATCACAATATTCTCAACTGAGAAATCTCAAATGAGTGAGAAGCACCTAAAGAAATCTTCAACATCCTTAGTCATCATTGAAATGCAAATCAAAATGACCCTAAGATACCACCTTACACCAATCAAAATGGCTAAGTTCAAAAGCTCAGGCAACAGCAGGTGCTGGTAAGGTTATGGACAAAGAGGAACACTCCCTTTCTGGTGGGATTGCAAACTAGTACAAACACTATAGAAATCAATATGGCATTTCCTCAGAAAATCTACCTGATGACCCAGCTGTACCAGTCTTGGCAAATACCCAAAAGCTGCACAGGACATGTGCTCCACTATGCTCATAGCAGCCTTATTTATAATAACAAGAAGTTGGAAACAACCAAGATGTCCCTCAACCAAAGAATGGAAACAGAAAATATGGTTCATTTACACAGTGGAATACTACTCAGCCACTGAAATCAAGGACATCAGAAATTTTCAGGGCAAAAGGATGGAACTAGAAAATATCCTAAGTGAGTTAACTCAGAACCAAAAGGATATACATGGTATGTACTCACTAATAAGTGGATATTAGCCAAAAAAGTTCAGAATATTCATGATACAACTCACTGACCATATGAAGCTTAAGATGGAAGGCCCAAATGTAGATGCTTCAATCCACTTAGAAGAGTGAACAAAATAATCATAGGAGGCAGTGGGAGGGAGGACCCTGGATAGCAGAAATGGTGGAGGGAAAGGGTGGTGACAAGATGAAAGCCCTTTGGGTCAAAAAAAAAAAAAATGAATGGAGATATGCAGCAGTTTGTGGTGGGTACAAGGGGAAGGACTAAAAATTCCCAGACACCCGGGGTTTTAGAGGCTCCCAGAACCCAATAGTGACCACATTAGCCAAAATGCCCAACAATGGGGAGAAGGAACCAGAAGTCATCACCTCCTCTAGATACACATGTCTCCAGTTGAAGGTGGCACCCACCCACGCATCTCAAAATTTGGGACCCAGAATTGTTCCTGCCTAAATGAAATGCAGGGACAAAATTGGAGCAGATACTAAGGAAAGGCCATCCAGAGACTACCCAAACTTGGAAGCCATCCCATGTGCAGAAACCAAACCAAAACACTATTACTGTTGTCATGTTGTGCTTGCAGACAAGAGCCTGGAATGGCTGTACTCTGAGAGGCTACCAGCACCTGACTGAGACAGATATAGATACTTACAGACAACCATTGGACTGAGCCTGGGGACCCCTATGGAAGAATTAGGGGAAAGACTGAAGGATCTGAACGGGATTACAACCCCAAAGGAAGAAAAATAATATCAAGTAACCAGACTCCTCTGAGCTCTCAAGGATTAAGACACCAATTCAAGATTATACATGAGCCGGTCCATGGCCCCTGCTACATGTGTAGCAGATGATTGCCTCGTCTGGCCTCAGTGGGAGTGCATGTGTTTTGTCCTCTGGAGGCTTGATGCCCCAGAGATGTGGGGTGCTAGAGGACTGCTGTAGGAGTAGGTGGGTGAAGCAGAACCCTCTTAGAGGCAAAGGGGAAGGGTGCTGGCATGGGGAGCTCATGGAGGGAGACCTGGGAAAGGGGACAACACTTCAAATGTAAATAAAATAATTAATAAAAATATAAATATATATTAAAAAACACTGGTTGCTCTTACAGAATCACTTATACTGAAGTGACATTATGTGACCTGATTAGTTATCCATGATTAGTGAATAAAGACACCAACAGTCAATAGCTGGGCAGAGGAGAAATAAGCAGGTTTAGTGTTCCTGGGCTTGGGGTCTGAGGACAACCAAGAGGAGAGGGAAGAAAGTAAAGATGGGAAGATGCAACTTAAGATGAAAAGATGCCATGAGTTAGGAGTCAATAATTTTTGGCCATGAGGAATTTCCTATTGGAGTTATCAGCCCAGATGAAAGAGAATAAATAATAACTTGGGGTTATCAATAGAAAATAGATTTTAATAGCACAGAGGATAGATATCTTCCCAACATTGTTCTTCATAAAGGCTTACTATAAACATAAAAAGTTATATGTGTGTTTTATTCAGGAACTGAATAGTCAAAGGAGGGGTAGAAACCCCAGAGTAAGATTAAACATTTTCATCCACAGGTTCCTATCTTGGCTCTACTGAAAGATCTGGAATATTTTTGAGACCTTCTTTGGGACAGTGCCTCTCCAATGTCTTGTTATCTTTATTTTTTTCATTTCTCAGTCACAGGTAGGTATTTTTCCCTGCAATATTCACTCGTGGTGATGCGCCACCAATCAATGATCCTGGATGATGGTCATGATATACTACTTGTAAAGTGGTAAGCCAAATAAGGCTTTTCTCTTGACAAATTGTTTATCTCAGGTATCTTCTACTCATATAGGTTATTGATCCTTCCCTAACTAAATGAAGAATTTAGAACACAATTGTTGTGATAAAACAGAAATATTAGACTCATTTCATTTTTAAGGATCAGGCATAATACAAACCTAATCCATAATACCTCTACCATTTCCTTGATTTTTTTTTTTTTGATATATCGCACATCATCTGGATTTTTCAAGAACAGGATTTTTTTGTCAACTTGTATAAAGGGAGATACAGAGGTGGACCCTCTATCCTTCATCCCACAGTTAACTGAAAATATGTGGTTCTATGTACTGAAGCTCTGTAATGTGAAGAAAAGAATGAAATCTTGTCTGTCCATATCATTTGTGTCACTGGATCAGTGTTGACTTATCAAATCACACCTCAAAATGTTCAATTAAGACAATTATTTATTGTATTGACTAGAGTGACTTTTTACTAGTTCAATAAATAAAGCATTTGAAGTGATACCCTATGCATATGGAATTCTGACATTTTAGAAACATTCTATAGCTGCATTTATACAGTATTTAATAACAAACATTATCATTTTTTCATTGTATCCCTATTCCCCCTTGAAAACAAGACGTGTTGATTTTCCAAACTTCATGGATATCTTCTCTAACACTTTTCAACCTGTACTTATCTTACCCCATACACTGAAAACCTTAAATTTCTAGGAATTTGTTTCTGTGAGTTAAGAGATATATTTTAACATGTCTACAAGGCAATGGTTGGTTAATTTTGACAGAGGCCCATTACAGTCTGATCTGTCTGGAAACAGGATACTTGGTTGCTTTTATTTCCAAGGATGTATCATAACTTTCAACCCTGTGATGATAAGTCTGGGAAAAAACAGCTGTAGGCATGCAAGTAATCCAAACACACTGATGACTGTTTCTTTATTTCTTCTCCACTGCTACCTCTATGTAGTGATGTCAGTCATTCACTCCAGGGAGATTCTTTCTATACAAACCTTGTTATCTAAGGAAAATTTAAGTTGTATTTTTCTAGACTTTCCCTGAGAGCCTGAGAGGACAGAAGACATAAAGGTCGTGTCATCCCTTTTCTGTAACATAAGTAAGTTCTGTTTAGAGGAGAAACAACTGTGTTTGGAGCTGAGTGATATACCACAGGTCTTTGCTGTGTGCTTAAAGGCTTTTTTTTTTTTTTGTCTCTGCTTTTCAGATAGAGGATCACAAGCCAGCAATAATCCAATCATTCTCAATTTGGGAGTACTAGAACATGGCAAGACAGAGGGTTTCTTCTCTTAATTGTGTGGGAACTTCAGATAAAGCTGTATTTTAGAAATCACCATATTGTTGGACAGCACTCTGAAAGATTTTTGGATAAAAATCTTCATTCCTGATCATGCCAGGGTACAGGCAGATGCCATTTATGTGCCCGAAGGCCAATGTTTTCTATCATCTGGAATAGCATAAGACACTGACATTTCAGGATCACTATTTTGTTTATTCAAATTGATAGTTATATTATCTCATGTGAGTGATTTCATGACCTCTCTTGGTTCCTTATTCCTTAAACAGGGACATAATTTGTGAGTGAGAACCAGAAGTGATAATGAAACCCATCAAAATAACCAATGGATAATGAAAAAGAGTAGTAATACATTTATAAACTATATGAGCATCATATATAAAAGCTACCTCTTAATATTTAATGTTTATATTATAATAACAATTGTGATATTAATAATTATGGTAAGAAACTTTTACAAAATTAATGATGATAAGTTCTGGAGAACTTCACTTGTTTGAAGAGCACTGCAGAAATAGTATATAAACACACATTGTTAACTCTAGATAATTACGAATACGTTTTCTCAGGACTGAAGGAGCCGAAGAGGTTTACAACCCCATAAGAAGAACACCAATATCAATGAACCAGACAACACCCCATCCAAGAGAACCCCGGAACTAAACCACCAACCAAGGACTACACAAAGAGTTACCCATGGATCCAGCCACATATAAAGCAGAGGATAGCTATGTTGGGCATCAATGGGAGAAGAGGCCCTTGATCCTGTGAAGGCTTGATACTCTAGTGTAGGGGATTGCGAATGAGGAGAGGTGTGAGTGGTTGGGTGGGTAGGGGAACATCCTCATAGAAGCAGGGGATGGGGGATTGAAAAGGGCTTCTGGGTAGGAAACAGAGAATAGAGATAACATTTGAAATGTAAATAAAGAAAATATACAATAAAAAAGAATACTTTTTCTCTATTACCTCGGATATCAATTAATGTGGATGATTAACTATATGAATGAATGGCTTCATGACTCCAATGACAAACATCAAGTATAGCTTGCACTTTCATGTTCACTGACCATAAAAAATGCTTCTATATGAACTGAGAAACTATACTTGCAATATTAGAACAGTAAGAATATAAGGCATAAGCCTGGACATATGGCTCTGTGGGTAATGAGCTTCCAACCTACTTAACAACCTGAGTTTTATCCTCAGGACTATGTGGCAGAACCAGTGTTTAGAAGTTGTTCTCTGGCCTTTACCTACACCCTATGAGCATGCATACCACCATATATACAGAAATAAATACAAAAATTAAATAAAGGCATTTAAAAATATTAAAATATAGTGATCCATTTGTTTGCCATACAGCAAGGAAAGCTTTCTTCTAACATTCATGTAGGTTGAAATGAAGAACAAGCACAAAATTGAAGCTGGAAGTACCAGTGCATTGGGAATCTCTAAACTGTGCAGAGATCAGTGCAGCAAGACAGTGTGAAAGGAGAGGGAAATAGACACTGAGAGGTGATAGATAGATAGATAGATAGATAGATAGATAGATAGATAGATAGATAGATACATACATACATACATACATGATAGATACATAGATAGATTATAGATAGATAGATAGATACATACATACATACATACATACATGATAGATACATAGATAGATTATAGATAGATAGATACATACATACATACATACATACATGATAGATACTTAGATAGATCATAGATAGATAGATAGATAGATAGATAGATACATACATACATACATACATACATACATACATGATAGATAGATAGATACATACATACATACATACATACATAGAGAGATAAATGATACATACATACATACATACATACATACATAGAGAGATAAATGATAGATACATATATACATACATACATACATACATACATACAGAGATAGATGATAGATAGATACATAGATACATAGATAGATGATAGAGAGATGAAAGAGAGAAAAAGGAAGAGAAAGGGAAAACAAAGCAAGCTTTATTTCTTGATATAAGCCTCTAAAATTAATTATTTATAAAGAAATTTTTTATAAAATTTCTCAATTTTCTCAAGAACTCACAATCATTGTTCCCCAAATTACCTTTCTCAAGATCAAACTTGGGTGGGTAGAAAAATCATGCAGTGTTAGAATGGTCATATATGGCACAAGTGAGTGTGTTTTACATTGTATCAGATAACTTCATTTCCTATACACATTGACCACTGGTGGACTGTGAGTTTTTATTCCCCATTAGGTTTAAAATCCATGCTCTCGACTCCTGAAATTCTAGATCTTCACCAATTGCTGTGCTTAGGACACCATTTCACATTCTTCAATTCCCTGTGTGTTCTTCTTCTTCATCTTTTTTTTTCTCATTCTTTCTTGCTCTGATCAGTCAATGCTCAACTACCACCCTAGACAACCAGTCTCATAAAAACTGTCTTACAGGTAAACATCTGGAAAGAGCTTAATACAAGCATGACTCTTACCAGTTCTATTTGTTTACTGGTTTTAATAAAGACCTATATTTTGTATTCCAGCTTTGAACCTAAAAATTATATATATATATATATATATATATATATATATATATATGTATATATATATATATATATATATATATATATATATAATAGTATTTAGGCTATTTGCAGCATAAGTGCTTAAAACTCTGTGACCCATGTATACAAGTAACACTGGAAATAAAAACCTAAGCAATCACCTTTGAGATTAGATAAGAGACTAACATCTATCTAGGTTGACTGTTATCTGCTTCCTTTTGGATGCAAATGGTAACTCATAATCTCTAGGCCACTAAACAGCATAAGGATTATCTGAAAGACATAAGCAAGAACTTGACAATACCCCACTTCTCTGGGCCAACATCTGGCCTGGATTTCATTCTTGGGTTTTCTTTGAGATCAGAAAGCAGAAAACACAGTAACTGTTACCTGTAGCAAATTCTGAAAAGTAAATGTAGCTGTCCTATCTTTCACAGACTCACAGAAAACAGGAGGTTCTGCCCAAATGACTGTGTCTGAAGTTTCAGTTTCTCATTAGTTGGAGAAGAGTATGTTAGTTTTTGTATAAGACAGACATTCAGAATGTAGTAATTGGCTTAACTTCTTGATTCTGTCATAATTCAGATATCATTTAAAGAAGGGGTGTGCTTATTAAATTATTTTTCAAAATTTTGTTCCATTTATTTATTTATTTATTTATTTATTTATTTATTTATTTATTTATAATATGTATTTGTGTGTGTACATATACACATTCCTTAAATGGATACTGTGTGGAAGCAGGGCAACTTTTGGGAGTCAATTTTCTTTTTCTACAAAATGTTTCCCAGCTTTGAAACCAAGTCTTCAGGGTTGGCTTTACCCTTTATGTCTTATCAGCTTTGCAGTTTGAATATTCTGATGAAGTGCAGTTATCAAAGGTCACGAAAACAAGTGTAAAGCCCTGATAATATGTACTAATGAAAACATATCTATTCCTTGGATTCTAGAGGGTGTGTTATGTACAAACATCTTCAGTANTATATATATATAATGCTATTTATAATAATTCATAGAATTAATGTGAAAATTAAGTGAACTAGGAAAATACATGAAGAATCTACAAACATCTAAGAGATTACCTAGACTTATAAAGAATGTTGAATTAACACTAAGCTGAGAACTGTAATTAGACTAGCTCTCATGGGGCAAGTTGACATGTTTCACCATCAAATCCCTTGACAAATATGTTCTATCCAGAGAAGGTTGTGAATGCCTTTGAATGGCTGTCCATGAAGATGTAATGCTTGGAGTTCCTCCCTGACATAACTACAAAGGAAAAGCAGACAGTCTTGGGACAAAATGTGTAAGTTAATAGAACACTATCGTTCCCCACTAATATTTTTCTACAACAGTTAGCTTGGCCTGAGTCTCACATCATGGCAGCTGTACTGATGTAATTACAAGAATCTCAAGCTAGAACAGCCAACATGAACATGCCTTTGCCACATGCAGAAAACTTTCTGCCAGCATGTCTGTCGCACGTGGCAGACTGACACATTTATCTAACTGAAAAGAATTCCAGGTGGCAGGTCCCAGAAATCACCCTATATTTTATTTTATTTTATTTTTTTATAGAAATGAAGAGAAGAACAAGTAGGGAAGGAGAGATAGCTGAAAGAGAAAAATATTTTTCCAATACCACAGTTCTTCATGGACTGGTTTTCCTATTAATATATTTAAAAAATTTTTGTTAAACTTTTAACTCATGGTATCAAGATTTCAATGACCTTTATGGATAGTGATGTTTTATCACCGGAATATTTTTGAGCAAGTGTGGTGATTTGATTGAAAAGGACCTCCAAAGGCCCATATATTTGAGTGGCACTACTTGAGAGAGATTAGGAGTGTGGCCTTGGTGGAGGAAATGTGTCATTGAGAGTGGGCTTTGAGTTTTCAAAAACTCAAGCCCGGTTTAATGTCTCTCTCTTCCTGCTTCCTGCAGATCTGGATGTAAAACTAACTCCCAGTTAGGCTGGGCAATGGTGGCACACACCTTTGATCCCAGCACTTGGGAGGCAGAGGCTGGCGGATTTCTAAATTCAAGGCCAGCCTGGTCTACAGAGTAAGTTCCAGGAAATCCAGGGCTACAGAGAGAAACCCTGTCTTGCAACAACAACAACAACAATAAAGAAAAAAAGAAAAAAAAAAGAAAGAAAAACCAAACTCCCAGTTAGTTCATCCACACCATGTCTTCCTGCTGCCCAACTCCCCAAGCTGCATGCAGCACAGTTGATGACAATGGGTTAGGACTCTGAACCTGTAAGTAAGGTCCAATAAAATGCCTTTCCTTTTAAAAGTTTCTGTGTTCATGATGCCTCTTCACAGAAATAGAACATTATCTAAGATAGCAAGTGTCTTAGTCAGGGTTTCTATTCCTGCACAAACACCATGACCAAGAAGCAAGTTGTGGAGGAAAGGGTTTATTTGGCTTACACTTCCATAATGCTGTTCATCACCAAGGAAGCCAGGACTGTAACTCAAGCAGGTCAGAAAGCAGGAGCGGATGCAGAAGCCATGGAGGGATGTTATTTACTGGCTTGCTTCTCCTGGCTTGCTCAGCCTGCTCTCTTATAGAACCCAAGACTGCCAGCCCAGAGATGGCACCACCCACTAGGGGCTCTTGATCACTAATTGAGAAAATGCCTCACAGCTAGATCTCATGGATGCATTCCCCAACTGAAGCTCCTTTCTCTGTGATAACTCCAGCGTGTCAAGTTGCCACAAACCTAGCCAGTACAATTGACCCCTTGTCAACTTGACACACAAATACATCACGAGTAAGCCTCAATCCTTAGTTCTTACTCAACCCCAAGGTCTTAAATAACTTTAAAAGTCCCACAGTCTTTACATATTAAAAAGTTCAATTCTTTTAAAACATCTTTTAAAATTCAAAGTCTCTTAACTGTGGGCTTCATTTAAAAACTTCCTTCAAGATGGAAAAATATCAGGGCACAGTCACAATCAAAAGCAAAAGTCAATTTCCAACTGTCCAATGTCTGGGATCCAACTCACCATCTTTTGGGCTCCTCCAAGGGCTTGGGTCACTTTTCCAGCCATGCCCTTTGTAGCACACACGTTGTCCTCTAGGCTCCAGATGCCTGTAGTCCATTGCTGCTGCTGTTCTTGGTGGTCATCTCATGGTACTGGCATCTCCAAAATGCTTCTGTAACTAGGCTTCAACACTAGCCTCTCATAGGCTCTCTTCTTGGTGCCGAGCCTCAACTCCTTTACATGACCCCTTCAGTCCTGGGCCATCAATTGCAACTGAGGCTGCACTTTTACCGATGGCCTTCCATGGCCTCTCACAGTGTTTCCGTGGCCTCAGCTGCTCAGCATGACTTCTTCATGCCTTCAAAACCAGTACCACCTGGGAAACTCTTACACATTACCAAGTCCAGCCACAGCACAAGGTACAACCTTGGCTATCTCTGGAACACAACATCTGTGCTCTCAGAAAACACTTCCCAGAAGATGTCACCTCAATGATGCTGGTCTCTTCTTAATCACCGCTAATTTCTTAGCTCCAGGTAACCAGCATCAATAGTCCCAGTAATTCAACGTTTTTGCTTTAGTAGTTCTGGTATCTTGTTAATCACAGGTGACTCTTCAGCCCCAGCTAACCAGAACCACAGAATCTTCACAATCAAACTAGTGTTGGCCCTGAAAAAAGTCTTTAATCTTCCCTCTGAAATTTCACAAGCCAGGCCTCCATCTTCTGCACTGTTCTCAACATTATCTTCCAAGCTCCTACACAACAAGAGTGTCTCAAGAATTGTGGCTTATCTAGAAGATTGGGTTTCAAGGTTTCAGGAAGGTGTCAGGAGGGGTTTTGTACCAGTCCAACAGTGTCCTTATGGGGTGATACGACCATGGTTAAACAGAATCAGTTCCAAAGATAAGGACGTGTTTGTGGTAATGGTTCTTCGTTCAACCCCTCCTTTCCTAAATAAACCGAATCACTTCCATACTGCTGTTCATCACCAAGGAAGCCAGGACAGTAACTCAAGCAGGTCAGAAAGCAGGAGCTGATGCAGAAGCCATGGAGGGATGTTATTTACTGGCTTGCTTTTCCTGGCTTGCTCAGCCTGCTCTCTTATAGAACCCAAGACTGTCAGCCCAGAGATGGCACCACCCACTAGGGGCTCTTGATCACTAATTGAGAAAATGCCTCACAGCTAGATCTCATGGAGGCATTTCCCCAACTGAAGCTCCTTTCTCTGTGATAACTCCAGCTGTGTCAAGTTGACACAAACCTAGCCAGTACAGCAAGATTCAGACTGTCAGCATTATTAGAACCTAGGAGTTTATTTAAGGTTTTTATGCCATGCACAGTGAATCACTACCGTTTTGTTGAAGAGACATGGTTTCTGGTGTCAGATGTCACCCAATTCCCAATAGAATTTAGTTCCCAATATTTTACTCTTTTGTGCAATGAATGACAAAATGAAAGCAGAGATTTGAGATTAGAAACATAGGCAGGATATTTGATACATGTATCCTTTCCATTTGCAAAGTTGAACTTCCTAAATTTCACACATTACAATGTAAAGACAAATCTTAGAATTGTACCCTATTTTTCCATTTCCACTGTCATGGATCAGGTCTTCAACTTTTCTCACATGTATTATATTTCATATTAGTCTCATAATTTATTTCAATCTTAATGTCTTTCTGAGAGAACACTATACACTCATGGTCACAGTATTTTTCTGTTTCATGAACCGTGCCAACAAGTAATTTGAACATGTGGACCTTAAATTTATTTTTCATATGCAACCAACTGCATAAGGGATTTCAAGGAATAAAAACTATTTCTAAATTAGAGTACATAGCTGAGGAAATAAAAAATAAAAGTATTTTTTAATATTATCCTTGTATTTTTGTTTATGTTTCCCAGTAAAGGTTACATTACAGAAAACTATCTTTTTTAGGAAGGCAAAAATATGAAACCTTGAACTTTATCTATGAAATCTCATCTGTGAAATCCTCCAGTGAAATATAATCATGTATTTAGCGTCTATTCACCTCAAAGTTTGAAAAATCATATTGGTCCATTTCATATTCTCATATTGGATGTAAGAAGCAAAATCTCTGCAATTATCTCATATCTCTCATACCAGAGACAGATAATACTTTATCATGGATACAAGACTATGAATCTATATTTATCATTTATGAAAAATTGTCTCATGCATGCTTCCTTTTGTCTTTCTTTTAGCTATAACTAACTATGAAATATCCTTTACATCCTGTATCAGCTCACTATAGTCTTCCTGTGTCAGTGTATGTATTCTCTTTATTTTACAATATCTCAGAATAAAACCAAAGAACTATTACTCAAGGAAAAGTCTACGTAAATCCTGAACTAATGCAACTGATATGATGAGATTTAGTAGGACTGACAGTATTTTTTTTAAAAAGATTTCAACTGAATATAAAACATAAGGGAGAACCCAGTGACCCTATGTTTTCTTTTTTCTTGATATCTGGCTACACATTTTGACTAATGGTGAATTAATTTATTCTCAATAGTACGATTCACATGAAGTTGATATTTCATAACAAATAACAAGCTCTCTCAGCCCAAACTGTGAATTCACTATTGTGTAAATCAAAATTTTGATTGATTCTTAATATACATAGAGATAAAATATAAGATTCTAGAAAGTATTCACATAATTTTGACTAATTCTAAGGCTCTATAGTTGAAAATATACACAACAAAAAATAAATTTCAAAGAAAACATGAAAGTTGACTGTTTCAATTCACACAGGATAGGTTAAACCTTGTAGAAATTTCTTTACTTTTAAATGGAGAGATTTTACCCCTACACAGACTTTTAATTGTTTGATTGGATTAAATCCTTTAGGATTTTAAGACTTTAATTTGGTTTTAATTCTTAATTTTGTTAAGGTGTCGTTTTCAATGGATCACTCTGGGATAATAGTTCAATTTAATGGTGTCCTTCCCCACCAACACAGTTGGTGCAAATGGCCAGAGCCATGCCGCACCCAATGGCATCCATTGTGTTGTTAACTAGGCTAAGAGAGCCCGGTACCCCTGCAGCAGGTTCTGCACGTCTCCTAGGTCACCCGGCTCCGCCCAGCTTACCAGAGGCCCACCTACGACCAGCCCACCTGCGCAACCTGAGATGTCACGAGACTTCAGGGTTTCCGCCAAACTCCAGAACGCCTGCGCCTGGGGGCGGGGCTTCCCTTCCTTTATCCCCAAATGCTTGTCCACCATTAAAGAGTCGTTCTAAGCAGAAGCAACCATGTAGCCTCGGAGACCTTCTCTTTCTTCCCCCACTCCCTTAGTTTCATTTCAGCTTCGGGCCAATCCTCCAGGAACCCAGTCCACTGCGGGCAGTGGACCCCAACAGTTAAAAATAGCGATATAATAATAATTGCAATAAACATTGCTATCCTTAACAAAAATAATTTAAACATATATACACACATACATATATGCATGTGAGTGCACACACACCCACAACCAAACACCAAAGTTTGGAGCAAAGACTAAGCAGCCACATGCATGGAAGGTGTGAATTTCATAATTAAGCCAAGAATGTTACTAAGCTAAGAAAAGGGAAATCAAACAGAAAAGAAAAGTAAATGACTTAATAATATTTCCATCTAGCAATGCAAGTAGGTCCTCTCCAAGGGTCCCAAACCTATTTTCTACAGGCATTTAGTTTATATTGACTCATAATGACTTCACATTACACCCTTACACCAGTGCATCTCTCAGCTCTTATCAGAGATGCTTCTCTTAGCAGTAGATGCTGATTGTCAGAGAGCTATAACTGCTGAACAAGCAAGGGATAATAGACTGTGGAGTACTCAGTCCTGAGTATGACATCTATTCAAACACTTTTCTCTCAAGGCTCAGAAATCACCATGGAAGAGGGAATAGAAATTTTGTAACAGCCAGAGGCAAGAGATGGCTACAATGACAGTGTTTTTTAGGTTAAAAGTGGGTATTTAAAATATGAACTCATAGTGATTGTGGCAGCACAAGCAAGACTTGAATGAACTCAACCCATACATAAACTTCCAGCAGTAGAAGTGGAGGTGGTTATGATGTCTTAACCCTTGTTGAAATTTGATCAGCCATTGATAGCTTTTGGAACAGGAACTCTGTTTTCAAGAATGAAGCCCTTGAGAGAAAATGTGCTCTCTAGTGCAAGACTCTACAGAGACACACATATTCACTGTGCATTGAGGTGAAAAGGGAAGCTGTAGAATAAAGTTGATATGGAAAGAGGGGAGGGTTATGAGAGAGAGAGAGATTGGTGTGGAAATAATAGAAAGTAAACTTAATAAAAACATACTGAATGTATTTATGAAGTCCTCCAACTGTATGGTCAAGTTCCTAAAAAGCCTTTGGTAGACTGAGAAGCTCCATACAGGAAATTTGAGCTGACTGATAACACTGATGGTAGCTTCTGATAAGGAGATAACCATGGAACCATAGGACCAATAAGTAACAGACATCAGAAGAGACCTACAGGTGGAATTTGCTACCCCCAATGTCCCCCTTTTTTGTTCTGTTAAAACCCCAAGATCCTCAGGCCAAGTGTTCACAGTTTCCATTCCTTAGAGAGAATGCCAACCTTCTGTTGCTCTGATGAAAGAACAATTCTGGTCCATAAGTGGCAGGCTGCTTTCTTTTACATGCATGACACCCCTATCAGTAGCAAGAACACCATAAATTTGGATCTAATACAAACAATGGAAACAAAGACAGCAAAAATAAAGAACAACCAACCAATCAAAGAAACCAAAATCTATTGATAGTGGACTTCAGAAAACTCTAGTTATAAAACAACAATTCTAGATTCTTGACTAGAATCTAGAGTTGTTGTTTTATAATATGTTATTGCTCCAGTTTTCAGCCATAACCAATACAATGATTATTGAAACAAGGAAATATAAAGTTATTAAACTAGAAGTCAAAAGTTATTATCTATTTATTCATGTCTATGTATGCTACATTTGGCATACATTTGAAAGATTTAGCAAATATTTCAAAAACTATTTTAGGAACATTATTGGAGAACAAGAATGAATTTATTAATATACTGATACTCAAAACAACATAGAAATTAAAACCCTCAAGTAAGTAATAGAACACACACACACACACATTAAAACTCAGAGTAAACGTTTTATAAAATAATATGAAAATATCTTAGATAAGTCTGAATAGATTTGACATTACAAAGTGAAAATTTAAGAAACTTGAAGATAGCTTGATAGAAATGACCCAACTTGAATGTGAGGGAGAAATGATATTATAAAAAAGTGATCAAAAACTTTAAATTTTGTAAGAAAACATAAATTGCATCAAAATGTGCATAGCTAGAAGGATGAATAAGAGAAGAAAAAATGAACAATGCAAACGGCCTTAAGAAATTCCAGCAATACAAAATATTAACACTAATGTACAATGTATATAAGAAAGACAGGGAAGAAATTGTACATACTTAACAAACCATAATGATTCATACATATTACCTCACAGCCTATATCTATATGCCAGACACACACTGCAAAAAAGAATGAGGGAATCAGAAGCTACACACACAAGGAAGGTCCAGTTTAATTTCTGGAAAAAGAAAATAGAGGCCATATAGCCATAGAATGACCTGCTTCAAAGACTGAGAGATACAAATATTCCCTGAGAAGACCACTTCCAAGATCAATTTTCTTCCAAAAGTTTAGATGAAACGTCATGTTATCTCATGTTTCTCAGATGAAGAAAATATGTTGGTTTGAGACATAGCTTGAAAAGGAAAATAAAACATATTTTTTATAAAGGCATTAGAGAACAATTCAAATTTATAGAAATGAAGAAATGTAATGAACATTAAATCCCTTGGGAGAAGATTCCTACCTTCACTGACTGTTCTGGTGTTATATGAAGATTCACTAATAAATAGTTTTAAATATACATAATGGTACAAATTATGGAGCAGGAATAAGATCACATGGGAGAAAAGTTTTAAAAATACTATTTCAGAATTAGAGTATGAAGAGGATTGTGGTAAGTTAAGATAATACAATAAAGAACAAACTTTGAGAAAGTTTAAAACCTTAAACTTAAGCATTAAAATAGCATGGGCTTAATATGAAAATGTCAAAACAAGGAACATGTAAAGAAACAAATGCATAACAAGTTAATGTAACTATATAAGATTATATTAAATATGAATGGTCATATATACTGCTTAAAGTGCCTGAACTGCTTGATCAGTCTTAAAATCATATCCAGGCAAATGTGGTAAACAACACTTGTCATCTCAGCGGTCAAGAGACAAGAGCTGGAGAAACATGAATTCAAGGCTAGTCTAGTGTACTTAGTGAGAGCCGGCATAAGAAAAAGTATTCAACTATATTCTTGACTACTGAGACACATTAAAAAAAAAAAAAGACACACATAAGTTGAGTTAAAAGAGAAAGGCCTTGCATAATGTACAAATAAGTGAAGAAATCTTAGGAGGGATTTTTTATTGGGTTGCATAAAAGATCAATAGACACACAAAAATATTCACTTTTGTAACCAGGTTACTGTGAAATAAAACCACAAAGAAGTTTCCCATCATGATGTCTTACAAAAACATACAAATAAAAGTTGGTAAGAATGTTGAGGAATTGGAGTGGAGAGATATTACAAACAGCTAAATGAAATAACACAGCTAGAATGGAAAAGCATTTGATAGTAATAGTACAAAACCCAAACCCAGCCTATGGGTTAGTAATTCTATCCTTAGGTTTATTCAAAGGAAATGTTAATACTTGTATACAGAGACATGAACATGGTTTTTATAGCAGGGACATCTAAACTGAGTAAAACAGGAATACTATTTCAAAGAATAATCTTAAGAAGATAGACAGAACTTCATACAGTCATGACCTGATATCCTCAGCAAGTTAAAAACAAAAAACAAAAACAAAACAAAAAACAAATACTATCAATGCATTCTACCATGGGTTCCTCTCAAAATTATTATACTACCTGACATAACAATATGCAAAAAAAAAAAAAAAAGTGTTACTTAGTTGCTACAGGAGAATTCTGTTTATCTTAAGTGCCCAGAAAACTCAAATTTATAGCTACAAAAGACATCAGTGGCTCCATATAAGCGGAGGCAGGGATAACAAACAACAATCACACGCAGTGTTTGGGGTGATGGATGTCCTTTAAAACTGAAAAGGGTAATGCCTGTAGAACTCTACTATTCATTAAAAGTAAATGTATAATAGCTACATGATATTTTATCGTATCTCAGTAAAACTCCTAAAATACATAGAACTTTTGTATAAAATTAAAATTGATATGGACTAAAGTTAAAAATAATTTTTCTAGAAAATATAAAGCAAGAAAGAAAGGTATGAAAGCTTTTACAATTTTTCCTCAAGTCTTATCTGGATATAAGATAGGTAGTAGAGTCCTTTCTAGTGCCATCTAAGGTGATCACTTGTAACAGGACAACTGGCTAATCAGAAGGTTGTCAACTGGAGAATAGTAACTGGAACCCAGTTAGTCTAGTCTGCTAAAGAGTGGGCTCTCAACACTCACTGAAGCCAAGACATCTTTGATGAGTATGAAGGCATGTTACTAAGTCACGCATAACCTCTGCTGTGGATTGTATATGCTCCTTCCTTTTTCAGTGAATGTTAAAATGCAGGTGTCACTACAACAGCATTAGAATGTGGATATCTGGGAAATTACTGCTCTATATTCTGAGGCGGGATTAGCTTTCATATATGAAATAGTTATAAAGGATTAACTTTCCATTATCTTCTATTTACACATACCCACTTGCCCTTCTGATGTTTATTCATGCGTGGAGCAGTATACAATAACCACTAGGTTCCAAGACAGATGTGACCTAATAATCTTGAGGGCTAAAATTAAACGAAATAAAGTAGCAAATATATCACCTTGTGAAATTTCCTGATTCCAACTCTTACTAAGAAAAGTGTTCTCCAAGTTTAAATATTCAATTCACCCAAGCCCTGTTTTTCTATTAATACTATACCACTAATAAGTGGTATAGTATTGGATATATATATACTAATACCACTCTATTAATACTCATCTAAATTCATAATGTTAGAGACATGATTCATCATGCTAATAATCTTTGTAATCAAGTTACTCAATACATATTCCCAAGGAGGCCTGAAATTCAAAGTGCTACATTATTAGCAGTGCCAACATGTCTTCATAGGTGAAGAAGCACTGTAGAACTCTCTCAAATCACAACTGGAATTACAGTTATCAGTATTTGTTGGAGTTGTCTATCTACTTGGCTGAAGAGACCTAAGCAGTCTGGCCATTATTATTCCTATGCCACCGGGAAGACAAGTTAAAGTACTTTTTCCAACACAGGTAATGGTATAAATGCTCCTCTCCTGTCTGCCACTGATTGAGCAGATCATTGCTCCTTAACAGCAAGTTGGTCCCTGTTTTTAAACGGCCATTACAGGTACTCTAATGACATTTCATGCTGCAAAAGAGGGGACCTGATATTCATCCTAGAGCTGATAACCACATTAGGGAGGTGATTCCACGTGCATTAGCTTACTTAATCTTAAGAACAAACCTGAGCTAGATATTAAGGTTCTCTTTTTATATGGAGAGGAAATGAGACTGGGAAGTTAACTCAATTCAACATTTCCCAGCCGGTTGTTGTGTGGCTCAAATAGAAGCCTGTGGCATCAGAGCAGAAATTCTATCTAAAACTCTATAGAGAACAATCAAATTCACTGTATTGTTTGTCAAGATATGGATGGCAAGTACATAATTAGTGAATCTGCTCATATCCCATTGCCTCATCTACCCAACCTTCTGTTTTGTTAGAGTTACTCATTCTGCAACTGGCCTTGCTGTACAAAGGAGCTGCCTAGTGCCTTTCTCCTTGTTAAATTACAGCCTGCCATGTCAGATTGATCTCCAAACCCCCTTCTTTCTCTCTGAGACAGAGGGACTTGGCATCACAGCAAGGTCTCAATCATGCACTGGCTGTAAGAATAAGCGAAAGTTCCTTTAAATAATTAAGTGCTTCCCAGGGCAATGTGCAATCATCCTAAAGTGCACAGGAGCTGAGGCATGTGGCACAATACAGAGATGGCTTTGACCTGGCCTTCCTTTTCCTCACATCCATTTCCTTCAGAGAACAGGAGAGTAATACAAGGGAGAGTATTCTTTTCTCTCCTGACAAAAGGCACGTCATATCCCTATGAAAGAATCTGCCAGAGTCCACTTAGCATTGACAAATGTTGAATGGATGCTGTGAATCCAGAAAGGGCTAACGGATTCCTGGAATGAAATAATCCAATATTATATTCTCTTTGTGGGTAGAAAGGAGGGGAAAAAATGAAAGGAGCTCCTCTCTTCTCTGATTTTATCTAGCTCCTCATATAATATTATATTCATTATGCCTTGCACATATGCAATAGTATAGGAGAGGAAAACAAGAACATGGTAGTCTGTAAGTCTTCCTTTCTATGTGACACACTCTTGTGCTGTCCAGAGAGCACGAAACAAGGAGGAGATTTATAAAAGGGAAATAGAGTGTCCCTTTCCCCTTCCAGGTAGGACTAACTGCTTGATAAAGAGCAAAGCACTCCTTTCTATTTAGCCAGATTGCTGTCTCTCTGTGGCTTACTAAATCATGGAAATTGAACTTTCTTCCTGCAGATACAATTCTTCTTTGCAGTCAATATATAGTCAATGTATGTTAATACAGTCAAGCTCCATCTACCTCCTCCCTCTCTGCCTGAAGTCCCATTAATAACGGCAATATGAGCAGCATTTGACATTAATAGAACCTGAAGGATTCCGAGAAGCTTTCTCCAGTCACTCTGAATGGGGTCCTGATGAGCAATGGGTACTTAGAAGGCAAACGCAGTAAGCATGAGCACAAGGTTAAAAGGAGGAAGATTCTACCTAAGGCCAAATAATACTGCTTCATCTCAGAAATTTCAAAATATTATCTACATTCAAGTTGGATTAAAAAAAAAAAAAGTAGGGCTTTCATTTTTATAAATCCGAAGTATGTCATCAGAAGTCAGTGATGTAGAGGTGACTAACTAAAATGGAAAAAGAAAAAAAGATCATGCTTTGATTTTTTTTTTTATTAATGGTTATTTACAACCTGTCTAGTTTTGTTCAAGTTGTGATGCTACTGGGAATGCACCCCTCTTGGTACTACAAAGAGTTTAGTAGATCGGGAAAGTATTTAAATTAGGAGGATTTTAATACAGCCAATAAGTTGTCTTGTGGCCAAAATCAAAGATTGTTCTAGAAGATTTAACTGCTTACATATAAACTCACTCTAAGTTAACATATGATATGAACAGCAGAATGACAAGCCTTTAAATGGATTCAATAGGTGATACTCTCTTCCAAAAAAGATTTAAAATTTTATTTGGTGTTTTTTGAGGTGGCTCAACAATTAAGAATACTTTCTGCTCTTTTCAGAAGAACTAAGTTAGGTTCTCAGCAATCACATAGGTATATCTCATAACAACCTGTAATTCAAGTTTCAGGGTTCTGACAACCTCTTCTTGTCTCCATGGGTGCTGCACACACATACACCAACCCCCAATCCTATACATACGTGTAATGAAAAATAGTAAAAATCAATATAAACTTTTGATTTTACTAAAATGAATGGAACATCTTTATGTAAATTTTTGACACAGAGACAATCCACTAACCTCACTCATATTGTGAAAGATGTGTCTATCAAAGTGAATAGCTCTCGACTTCCAATACCATATACAAAAATCTAATCTATACATTATGACAGCTTTTGCAAATAATACAATTATTTCACAGCTATTATAGTACAGGTATTAAGAGTAATACATTTACAACTCTGACTGTTAACAGTTATTTGCTAAAATGCATTTCAGCCCAATAAATGAATCTTATTTTAACTGTAAATTTTATTTTATTTTTCTATAAATGAGGGTTTGCCAGTATTTGCACCACATATCTGCCTGTTGCTGAAGCATTCAGAAGAGAGCATTGGATCTCCTGGAACTAGAATTACAGATGACTGTGAGCTGCTGGAAATGGAAACCTGGGTCTTTTGCAAGAGCAACAAGTGCTCTTAACTGCTGAGCACCTCTCCAGGCTACATTTTATCTTAGATGGCAAACAGTGGTCTGTACTAATTTATATTCTCTCAATAAGCCACACACCTGCTGTGCCAAGGGAGCATTATGTGCAGGTCTGAGATAAATGCCATCATCCATTATTTGATACATCTGTGAAGTTCCAACATAGTCCCTTGGAAGAGCATAGGCTAGATGGAGTACTTGAAAGGAAAAATAAAGTTTCTCATGGGTCCAGAAGCAAATACAAGATTCTTCCCATTCATCTTTATACAAATATATACAATGCATCTGAGGTTAACTAAAAACTAAAAGCATTCTAACATGAAAAATATTGTTATACCTATGTAGCTACCTATTAATATCTAAGCAGATTGAAGTCAGGATTCTCAAGGATAAAATTCCATTAAACTGGAAGAATAAACTACTTAAGTATTTTGGGATCTTTTTTTTTTTTTCTGATTTCTCTCAAGTAGGAGGACTGTACCTAAATATATTTAAATTTCAAAATATTAATTGTGCCATCTTTAAATTGTATACTGTATAAGTTTCTATACAATACATCTGTTACTAAACTAAATGACTTTCACATATGGAGGACTAAGTAAGGTGAGCTCCATCAGCGCAGTGATGAAGAGACATGACCTTTGCTGGAAAGATGTATTAGTTCTCATCTAACGAAAAAGAGAATTTCTGCCCTTTGCAGAAAAAAAATATTAGAGTCTTCTCCAACGATATAAATCTATCAAAATAACAGATTCATACAGTGTTGTTTTTTGATCAATGTTTCCAAAATAGTGCCTGAAACCAAAATTAAGTAGAGAAAATAGTAAGCTTTAAAAAAATTGTAGATATTGCTTTCTTTATTTTGTGTACTGCAAGTACATATTCACTAATAATGGGTATAAAATATAGCATATGTATACATAATATTTGCCTATATATAAGTAAGTGTATATAAGTAATATTTTTCTTGATTCAACTACTTGAATTAAATTGTTTAAATTTATTTTCTAGCATAGTGACAATAATTTAGTTAACATGAGACCTATATAACTGGAATGGGAAAAGGTAATTAAATACTTTCTTGTTTCTTCAAAGATATTTTTCAAGCTTGTTAACATCAAAGGTATTCTGAAGTCTTGAGGCTAGGGAGACCACACGCATGCTGTATTTTAAGAAATGACACACAAATCTAATATAAACTTCGGGTTATATTTAATATTGTATTTACATTTTCATCTTAATTCTAAAATAGAACTATTTAGGAACTTTATAGTTAAAACATTTTGGAATAAATGTATGCAAATATAGATTGCTACTTCTATTAAGCATTTTATTCGTTTTCATTTCAAATGATATCTTCCTTCTCTGTTTCCACTCACAAATTCCTCATTCCATATGTCCTCTAATCCTACACTTTTCCTATATAAGGGTGCTCCTTCTACTCACCCACTTATGCCACACCGCTCTAGCATCTTCCTATATTGGGGCATCAAGTCAACACAGGACCAAAGGTCTCCGCTCCCACTCATGACAGATAAGGCCATCCTCTGCTACATATGTATCTAGAGCCAAGGATCCCTCCACCATCCCCTTTGTTTGGTGACTCAGTCCCTGTGAGTACTGCGGAGGAGTTCAGTTAGTTGATATTGTTGTTCTTCCTATGGGGTTGCAATCCCTTTCAGCTCCTTCACTCCTTCCCCTAGCTCTTCCATTGGGGTCCAGAAGCTCAGTCTTATAGTTGATTGTGAGTACCTGCATCTGTCTTAGCCAGGTGCTGGCAGAACCTCTCAGGGAACAAAGATACCAGGGTCCTGTCAGCAAACGTTTCTTGGCATCAGCAATAGTGTCTGGGGTTGGTGTCTGCAGATGGGATGGACCCTAGGTGGGGCAGTCTCTGGACGGCCCTTCCTTTAGTCTCTGCTCCATTTTTTTATCCTTATCTTTCCTATGGACAGGAAAAATTCTGGGTTAAAAGTTTTGAGATAGTTGTGTGACCCTTAACTGGGGGCCATGCCTATCTACATGTGGGCTCTACAGGTTCTATCAATTTATTAGGTATTTCAGCTAAAATCATCCCCACTGGGACCTGGGACGGTCTTACTTCCTTGGCATCTGAGACTTTCTAGTGGCTACCCCTAGTTCCTTATCCTCCACTGCTACATATTTCTTTTTTCGTTATTATTTTTATTGGTTATTTATTTACATTTCAACTGTTATCTCACTTCCCAGTTTCCCCTCTGCAAATACCCTATCCCATTCCCTGTCGCCCTGCTTCTGTGAGGATGTTCCCTTACCCACCCACCCCCAACTCCTGCCTCACCTCACTAGTATTCCCTTATGCTGGGGCATTGAGCCTTCCCAAGGCCAAGGGCTTCCCCTCCCATTTATGTCCTACAAGGCCATCCTCTGATACATAGGCAGCTGATTTCCTGGCCCTCTCTACTTCTCTTCTACTCCTTCCCTTACCTGATCCTGCCCCCTTTTCTTTCCCCTGCTCCTTTCTCCATCCCAGGTCCCTTTTCCCCTCTACATCCTGTGATTATTATGTTCCTCCTTCTGTGTAGATTTGAAGTATCCACACTTTGGTCTTCCTTCTAAGCTACACACATATGGTTGTGGGTTGCATCATGCTTTTGGGCTAATATCCACTTATCAGTGAATATGTGTGTTCTTTTGTCTCTAGTTTGCCTCACTCAGGATGATATTTTCTAGTTCCATCTATTTGCTTGAGAATTTCTTTAAGTCAGTGTTTTTAATGACAGAGTAGTATTACATTGTGTTAAATGTACCACATTTTTCTATATCCACTTTTGGGTTGAAGGACATCTGGGTTAATTCTAGCTCTGATTATTATAAATAAGGCTGCTATGAACATAGTAGCATGTGTCCTTGTTATATGTTGGAGCAGTTTTGGGGCATATGCCCAGTAGTAGTATAGCTGGGTCTTCAAATAGAAATATTTCCAGTTTACTGAGGAATTGCCAGGATTTTCCAAAGTGGTTTTAACAGCTTCCAATCCCACCAGCGATGGAGGCATGTTCCTCTTTCTCTGTACCCTTGACAGCTTCTGCTGTCACCTGATATTTTGATCTCAGCCATTCCGACTGGTATGAGGTAGAATCTCAGGGTTATTTTGATTAGCATTTCCCGATATCTAAGGATGTCAAACATTTCTTTAGGTGCTTCTCAGCCATTTGAGATTCTTCAATTAAGAATATTTTGTTTAGCTCTGCACTCCATACTTAATAGGGTTATTTGGTTCTCTAACTTTCCGAGTTCTTTGTATAATATTTGGATATTAGGCCTCTATCTATAAGGCTTGGTAAATATTTTCCCCAATTTGTCCTATTGACAGTGTCTTTTGCCTAAAAGAAGTTTTTCAATTTTATGAGGTCCCATTTGTCAATTGTTGCTCTTAGAGCCTGAGCCACTGGTGTTCTGTTCAGGAAAATTTCCCCTGTTCCAGTGTGTTTCAGGATCTTTCCCTTTTTCTCTTCTATTAGATTCAGCATATCTGGTTTTAAGTGGAGTTCATTGATCCACTTGGACATGAACTTTGTACAAATTGTCTCCAAGTGTATTTCAAGACAGCAATACATTTTTTTAAGAAAGTAAAGCTCAGAGTTTGTAGCTGGTGCAGATGAGATTCACCAGAATCAGCATGAGCATAAGATGCATAAACCAGGTTAGGTCTGGGGATTAGAGATTTACCTGAAGGATAGAATCAGGGTGATTTGCCAACTGAGCCAGAAAACAGGATGTTCAGATTGGGTTGGACCCACAGGTTGGATATGTTGACCTCGGGATAAGGTCAGGAGGACATAGAGGCCTAGTAGGGTGAGAAGAATGTGCATTCTAACCTAATGGTATTTATACCTTGACAGTAATCAACAACCAACTAATTAGACTAAAGGCACCCTGACTAGGATGGAAATCATGTCTGACACTCTAAACCATACCAAATACTCTTAAATAATGAGGTTACAGATCTTATGAGAGAACCTACTACTATCACTTTTCTTAACTGGTATAATTCCTAACTGATTTCTAAATATGTGTCCTTATACTCACAGATAAGTGCAGTTCTCATTTCTTACCAAATAAGTCTCTCTTTGCAGCAAATATATTACAGAAAGTTATAACTAGTCAAAATGCAAAGAGCTGACTGTGTGCTGCTTAGCACCACTTAATAAAAAAAACATCCAACCCTTATACTTAGAGCTCAGGGTTATAGTACGTAAGTGGAGAGAGACGATAAAAGACCAGGAAGGCTGATTTTGTCTTTCATGTATGTCAGGGAGCTTGCTTTTATAACATCTCAAATATGGCTGCCTAAATGAGAATGAAACAATGGCAATGTCAGTTACCACGCCAATTGTGCACAGTGGGTAGGAGATCTCATAGGCTTGGTCCATAGGCAAAAGGCTCCAGGCAAATCGCAACAGCAAACAAAGAGTATTCTTCCTCAGAGACAAGCTCACTGCTTATTTAGACAATACCAATAGAAGCAATAAACAATAGACTCAGCGCTCTCTCTCTCTCTCTCTCTCTCTCTCTCTCTCTCTCTGTCTCTCTCTCTCTCTCTCTCTGTGTGTGTGTGTGTGTGTGTGTGTGTGTGTGTGTGTGTGTGTATGTGTGTAATGAGAAAGAGGTCATAAATTTGGGAGGGAGATATCGAAGGAATTCGGGAGGATGATGCAAATATAGTACACATCTATGAAAATTGAAAATTAAACTTAATTTTAAAATACATGAAATAATGTTTATTCCTTCTTTTTAATTACTTTTTGTTTACACCCCAGGCTTTTATTCCTTTTCTGGTCCACCTTCCAACTATTCCACATCCCATTCCTCCTCCCTGCCCCTCTGTCTCCAAGAGGATGTCTCCACCCCTCAACTGCCACCACACCAGACCTCTAAACTTCCTGGGGCCTCAGTCTCTTGAGGGTTAGGTGCATCTCCTCTGACTGAACCCAGAAAAAAATACATGAAATATAAATGAACATCCATCAAAAACAAACAAAAGAATAAGAAAAAAAGAGAGACAAAGCGCTCTCTCTCTCTCTTTCTCTCTCTCTCTCTCTTTCTCTGCATATGCATGCTCTAGTTTATGCTCTCCCTCTCTCTTATTTTAAGTTACCTAAGACATCTGTCTAAATGATATGACACCTTCTACTGTCTATCATAGACATCAGACAAGTTTGTTGTACTCAAGCAAACACTTGAAAACAAAACACTTATACACATAAAATGAAAACAAATCTTTACCGAATATATTACTTTTCTACCTTAAAGGCACCTAGTTTAGTGTACTGGCTCTTTCTTGGTCTATCCTTGCTTCTCAATGCATTAAGGCATAAACAAAATTTGGATTGGAATTCAACATTGCTTGCTGTTCATTTTGCATCATACTTGGTTTCTATAATAATGATTATATCATCATAAAAAATATATTTGGATTCTGCTTTGATGCCAACAAGAAGGAAAATAAATATTCAAAAGAAGCATACTAGACACGATTGCATTTATTGGTCAATGAGTATAAATACACAGGTTAAAATACTCTTGAGTGATCATGTCCTAGCAGTATTTAAGCATAACAATGTAATCTTCAATTTAAGCTGCATTCTTTATCATACCTCCTAGTGGGTGTAAATGTTTGAAACTCCTAGAAGGGTAGATCATAACGTTCTGGAAAGCATACACTGAGAAACATATGGTGATGGCACTGCTTGGTAAAAGATGAGCAGTTTCTTAGGCAATGCACTAACTCAGAAACTTTTGCCAAATATCCTTCTCGAATACAGTATAAAAAACACTTCCATAATTATTTTATTGAATGGTATTTAACTCCAATCATTTTAGAATATTTGAAAATTATGTAACAAATGTAAAGATATACATTATTAAAGGCACAAAACCCAAGGCCACTTGAAAAATATTGTTCAAGTAAAGGTCTGAGCAGTAGAAATGGCTTTAATAAAGTCTATTATGGATGCTGGCATTACTTATTTATCAAATCATTTTATATAAGTTTTAGAAAGATGTATACTAATGTTAAAATGTGTCATCCACCATGCTGATTCCCATGACCTAAAAAAAAAAAAAAAACAAAAAAAAACAAAAAAAACTTTCCAGAAAGACCTTTATATTTAAGCTATTGTTATTAAAATAACCTAATAACATGGACATAATCACATGCTTTTTTAAATATCCTACAAATTGGCAAGCAAACATTGGATGTATAATATTATTACTTCATTAGAAAGAGTAAAGTTGTATATTGTTCAATAAACATAGTCCAGAAACCCAACAATTAGTTGAATGGGGCTTTCATGGATGATTATTTGGGTAAAAATCAAGAGACCTAGAAGAAGGTAGAACATTTTAGAAGCCTTAAAGCATAAAGTAAGTATATGCTGGTTATAGTGGTCATGTTTCTAGAACATTAAAAGATAGAATTGCCTAGTCAGCCATCATGGGGAAGAGTGGCCCCTAGGTCTTGCAAACTTTATATGCCCCAGTACAGGGGAATGCCAGGGCCAAGAAGTAGGAGTTGGTGGGTAGGGGAGCTTTTGGGATAGCATTTGAAATGTAAATAAAGAAAATATCTAATAAAATAAAAAAGGTAGAAATGCTCATATAATTTTGCTAAGATTAAACAAGTTTCTGCATAAAAGTTAAATGCAAAACTTCATAAAATAATTGTATACAAACATGGAAAAATATACTCTAATAAAATATGGGACAGTGTATAAAAAAGTGTTGTCAACTTTCTATTGATTTGCTGATAAATTCAGTTTCAAAAGCTAGCTCTTATGTCCCCATATTTGCTTTTGGTGCCATCTGCACATCAGGGTAGCAGTATGTATGCCCGTGACTACTGATTTCTCATTGCCGAAGTCAAGCCAATGCCTTGCTTTGGCTTGCTCCTGTTTACCACTGACCTAAGTGAACTTGTATAATTCTTGTCTCATGCAACTAGAAGCACTTATAGTATATTTTCACTGAAAGCTTTGCAGTTTTGTTGAAATTATACCTCATGTTCAGTAGCAAGTAAGTATGTAAATAAAGGTTTAATCAAAGCAGTACTAAAGAGGCACATTATACCAACCACAGAGCATACGAAATTTAGAATAGAGTTCTACTTGATAGACATTTTCCTCCAACATTAATCTTCACAGTTAGCCTAAAAGGTCAGTTCATTCTGGCTTGTGGTTGTACACTAAATCTGACCTTATCTATCACCTTCCTTAGTTATATGACTGACTTCCTAATAGCAGAGTAAGTAATTACCCAAATATGTCTTGCACTTAGAACTATTAAAAAAAAAACCCTAAGAAGATAAAGATCAAAGATGCTATTAATATATCAACAAAATAAATGGCTGTTGAGAAATACATAAGTTACAACATCCTACTCAAACCACATAGAGTAATATGTTGATTTCTTGGGCTCTCTCTCCAGCACCACCTATATTTCATACCTTTTTTTTTTTTTTTTTTTTCAGGACTCAAATGCTGGAATCATATACAAATTCCTATTGGGGTCTAAATGAAAATTTCTAAATATAAAATTATTCAAAATTATTTCTTTTGATCATCAATAAATGTGAGATATAAAAAAAAATCAAACACGACAATTCTCTGATAGAAAGATCCATGCATTTGTTGGTATTTAATCCCTTAGGATTAGAAAAGGTTTGAAAGTAGATACATTAGATACTCCCCAATTAGACTTGTCTGGTAACATGTATTTCTGTCCATATCCATATATATTTATATTGAAAGATAAAGATTAAATATATAGAGCTATAGGGAAATACAGGAAGATTAAAAATATAGATAGTGATATAATGATACATATATAGAATGATCCAAGTCACAATAGCACATTGCAATAAATTTTAATATATAATTATATTTTGAATTGTTGAAATTAAGATATATATTTCAGAATTAGATATAAGACTGTAGTTGTAGTTTCAGGTAGAGTACTATTCATATATAGTTTAAAGGGACTCCATGATATTTTATTTTCCAAATTACTTAAAACTGAGTTTTGTTTAAAATTTACCTTTTATGCCATTTCTGTAGATATTCTTGAGAAGGATGCTTTTCTCTTCATGGAAATGGAGGAAGATGAGATTTTGAGTAAGAGGAGGTTAGGAGTGGAAGTTCTGGGAGGAGTGTAGGGAGAGGAAACTAAGGTCAAGGTATATTTTATGAGAAAAGAATAGATTTTTAAAATGCCAGTGAAAGAGCAATATCATTCATGACATAAAAATTCTAGATCATACATATAGTATTATATACAACAAACAAATTTTTTGTTGACTGTACATTTTTTGAAAATCTGTAGCTATGATTCTAGAGACTGTGTGAATTAACAGATTCACATGCGTCTGTAGTTCAGATGCTAAGTCTAAGCTGTTATTGAACAATCTTTATGAATGTATTTTTTAATTAGCTATGATTTTATTTTATTTTTTTCCAACTTTTATTAGATATTTTCTTCATTTATATTTCAAGTGTTATCCAGGAAATTCCCTATACCCTCCCCCCTCCCGGCCCTGCTCCCCTACCCACCTGCTCCCACTTCTTGGCCCTGGCGTTCCCCTGTATTGGGGAATATAAAGATGCATGACCAAGGGGCCTCTCTTCCCAATGATGGCCAACTAGGCCATCCTCTTCTATATATGCAGCTAGAGACATGAGCTCAGGGGATACTAGTTAGTTCATGGTTATTCTTCCACCTATAGGGTTGAAGACCCCTTCAGCTCCTTGGGTACTTTCTCTAGCTCCTTCCTTGGGAACCCTGTGTTCAATCTAATAGCTGACTGTGAGCTTGCACCTCCATGTTTGCCAGGCATTGGTATAGTCTCCCAGGAGACAGCTATATCCGGGCCCTTTCAGCACTATCTTGCTGGCATATGCTATAGTGTCTATGTTTGGTGGCTGACTGTGGGATGGATCCCTTGCAGCCATAGTCATTGGGTCCATCCTTTGGATTCAGCTTCACACATGATCTCTGTAACTCTTTCAATGTGGGCTTTGTTCTTAATTCTAGGAAGGGGGATGTGTCCACATTTTGATCTTCCTTTTTCTTGAGTTTCATGTGTTTAGTAAATTGAATCTTGGGTCGTCTAGGTTTCTGGGCTAATATCCATATATCAGTGAGTACATGTTATGTGAGTTCTTTTGTGAATGGATTACTTCACTCAGGATGATGGCCTCCAGATCCATCCATTTGCCTAGGAATTTCATATATTTATTGTTTTTAATAGCTGAGTAGTACTCCATTGTGTAAATGTACCAAATTTTTTTTTATCCATTTCTCTGTTGAGGGACATCTGGGTTCTTTCCAGTTTCTGGCTATTATGAATAAGGCTGCCATGAACATAGTGGAACATGTGTCCTTATTACCAGATGGAATATCTTCTGGATATATGCCCAGTAGAGGTATTGTAGGATCTTCCGGTAGTACTATTTCGAATTTTCTGAGGAACTGCCAGACTGATTTCCAGAGTGTTTGAACCAGCTTGCATTCCCACCAACAATGGAGGAGTGTTCCCCTTTCTCCACATCCACGCCAGCATCTGTTGTCACCTGAATTTTTGATCTTAGCCATTCTTACTGGTGTGAGGTGGAATCTCAGGTTGTTTTGATCTGCATTTCCCTGATGATTAAGGATGTTGAACATTTTTTCAAGTGCTTCTCAGCCATTCGGTATTCCTCAGTTGAGAATTCTTTGTTTAACTCTGTGCCCCAATTTTTAATGGGGATATTTGATTTTCTGGTGTCCACCTTCTTGAGTTCTTTATATATATTGTATATCAGTCCCCTATCTGATTTAGGATTGGTAAAGATCCTTTCCCAATCCGTTGGTGGCCCTTTTGTCCTGTTGACAGTATCTTTTGTCTTACAGAAGCTTTGCAACTTTATGAGGTCACATTTGTCAATTCTTGATCTTACAGCACAAGACTTTGCTGTTTTGTTCAGGAACTTTTCCCCAGTGCCCATATCATCGAGGCTTTTCCCCACTTTCTCCTCTATAAGTTTCAGTGTCTCTGGTTTATTGTGGAGGTGCTTCAACCACTTAGTCTTGACCTTAGTACAAGGAGGTAAGAATGGATCAATTCCCAGTCTTCTACATGATAGCTGCCTGTTGTGCCAGCACCATTTGTTGAAAAGGCTGTCTTTTTTCCACTGGGCAGTTTTAGCTCCCTTGTCAAAAATCAGGTGACCATAGGTGTGTGGATTCATTTCTGGGTCTTCGATCCTATTCCATTGATCTACCTGTCTGTTGCTGTACCAGTACCATGCAGTTTTTGTTAAGATTGCTCTGTAGTACATTTTGAGTTCAGGCATGGTGATTCCACTGGAGGTTCTTTTATTGTTGAGAAGAGTTTTTGCTAGTCTAGGTTTTTTGTTATTCCAGATGAACTTGCTAATTGTCTTTTCTAGATCCTTGAAGAATTGAGTTGGAATTTTGATGGGCATTGCATTGAATCTGTAGATAGCCATTTATTTATTTATTTACACTCCAGATTTTATTCCCCTCCTGGTCCACCCTCTGACTTCTACATCCCATTTTTATTATTAACTATGTTTTATATTAGTCTCCTAAATACTTCACTTTTACAATAATGAATAATTGAACTTAATTCATATTTACTCGAAGAAACAAGCTGGAGTAGCCATTCTAATATCGAATAAAATTGACTTCCAACCCAAAGTTATCAAAACAGACAAGGAGAGGCACTTCATAATCATCAAAGACAAAATCTACCAAGATGAACTCTCAATTCTAAATATCTATGCCCCAAATACAGGAGCAGCCACATTCATTAAAGAAACTTCAGTAAAGCTCAAAGCACACTTTGTACCTCACACAATAACAATGGTAGATTTCAACACCCCACTCCCACCAATGGACAGATCCTGGAAACAGAAACTAAACAGAGACACATGGACACTAACAGAAGTTATGAAACAAATGGATTTAAGAGATATCTACAGAACATTTTATCCTAAAACAAAAGGATATTCCTTCTTTTCAAGACCTCATGGTACCTACTCAGTCTATAATATGCTAGATTTTATTCTTGGGCTGGTGAGATGGCTCAGCGGGTAAGAGCATCTGACTGCTCTTCCGAAGGTGATAAGTTCAAATCCCAGCATCCACATGGTGGCTCACAACCATCCGTAATGAGATCTGGCGCCCTCTTCTGGAGTGTCTGAAGACAGCTACAGTGTACTTACATATAATAAATAAAAAATAAATCTTAAAAAAAAAAGAAAGAAAACAGATACTGTTCTGACTTCCTGGATGTGGGAGTGCAACAACAAATAAACCAATTTTTGAAATTTGACTTGTTTTAATGTTATACATGACCAAATTGAAGACAAATAATTTACTGAGAATTACAAAAACTGAACTTAGAAACCCTCATGTAAGAAATTAATCCACATTATCTGCTTTCTATATCTTTGTGTGTGTGTGTGTGTGTGTGTGTGTGTGTGTGTGTGTGTGTGTGTACACATCAGTTTTAATCTGAGTATCAATAATAAGAAACGTTAAAAATACTTTTAGGGATCATAGCCAAATAGGGGGCAGAAAGAGCTAGAGGAACTGGAAGGTTGTTTGAGGTCCTTGTGCACATGAAGTTTTACCATGACTGTCTAAACAAAATCTGAACAATGATATCTCCAGAAGACATGCTAACATGGATTGTGAATCTCATAGGCCCTCAGCAACAGACAAAGAACTCTGCCTAACTAAGAAATTCCAAGAGCAGTAGAAATTGTGCTACATAGACTGTATCTAATACCAACTAGTCAGACTTGAATTCATACACGTAAAAATATCATTATACAGACTACACATATTCTATTCATGTATATGTGTATGTGCATGAGTCTGGTGGGATTGTATATGTGCAACCACAATTAAAGACAAAAAGCCATACATTTGAGGGTGTGGGGTATATGGAGGGATTAGAAAGAGGAAAACATTTCCAGTTAAGATTCTTACTGTATTTGATCTTGTTAAAATTGTTGAACAATGTTAATTACATCTATAATACTACATTTGCTCTTACTGTGTCTTAATACCAGTTGATAAATGTTCAGAAAGCAAAATGGACTGTATAAAAGGGAAACATTAGCTTTTGAAAATTCACGAGGAATCTACTAAAACTGAAAATTTCTGACTAGATCGTCAATAACTAAAAAGGCCTTTAGTTTCAGAACATAGAGATATACATCAAGACACATAGTAGAGGAGAGAATCAATGCCATCAGGACCATATTAGTGACCCCATGGCTCATTTTCAATGCTCTGAGACAAAACTTTTTAGGTGAAAAACGGGTGTCATTTTAAAGCATGGTTCTTACTTTCCCCAGATACAAGTCATTCTTTGAGATCAAGTTGGCCATGCATCATTAGAGTTAATTATGTGACATGTACTGATTTTTTATAATCTAATAATCAAGAGCTTATGAAATAATGTTGCATGATTGCTTGTATACACCCTGGTAGACATCAAACACTTAAAAAATATATATAACTGTTTCTAGTCCTCCTAAGCAGGTCATTTTTCTCTTAGTAATAGAGAAATTTATCCCATATTTCTAAAAAAAATATATTTATATTTTTAAAACTTTCAAAAATATCTCATAGATCAAAAATAGTGGTGCCTTATAGTTTAGACCAACATTTTGCTCTAAACTTTCTATGTCTTATTCTATCAGTTTTATAACACAAGGAAGTCATTTGTCTTAAACATCAGTGCCTTCTTTCTAAACAATTAGGACAGTTACTATATAGGGAATGTGCAGGGGGCATTAAATGGGATAAAGGATATCTGTAATCAGAACATTAAGAAAAGGTAGAGAATGACCATTAGTATTTTCCTTCCTTTCTCCGTCGATATCATTTTAACTTTTGACATATCCACACGTGCTGAATATTATCCAGTTTTCTATCACCATGTGAAAACCACAGCTTAAGAGAGTTTAAACCTAAATAAATGCATCACAAGCAATAAATCCTTAATTTACCAATTTACCAATTTCCATTTCCTATATGTTAAGTATAATTGGATAGTATTTATCTTAAATATATTTATAGTATGACATTTTCTGTTATTCATGTCATTGTGAATAATATGAATACAACTTTTTTAGTCTTTATAACATTACTTGTGTATATATGGTTGTGGGACCATGAAAGGCAGCCTGATTCCTGGCTGTCTAAGGAACCAGTCTAGAAACCTGAAGTTTGAGCTAAGGCCTGAAACCTAAAGTTTCATCCACTTGGCTGACTAAACCAGGGCTGAGCAAGGAATATGTTAAATCTTTCAGGTAGCTGAATAGACACAATGTAAATATGGTAAGGAATACTGAAATTCTTTCTTTTTAAGAAAGAAGAAATGGCCAACGATTGTCAAACATTCTGGAACTCCTTTATATATGTGACTATTCATCTGCAATTTTAAACAGTGTGCATTTTAGATTTGAAAACAAAGAAAATACCTATTTCAAACGATGGATTTAACTATATATGCTCACTAATGCTAATACACCCTGAACATTAGCTACTGGCTATGCTCTGTTGGATATTTTTGGGTCTCCAGGTATGCTCAGAACTCTAATTCCCACTTGAGACTTTCTCACTGTTTAGTAGTTATAGAATTCCAAAGCAAGGTAACAAAGAGCTGCATTTCTACATTTTTATTTTCTTGTTTGCAAAAAGCTCTGAGATGGCAGTGGTTAATTGAAACAACTGTTGAAAATGTGCTTGGCACTTTTAATTCTTTCTCAACATTTCCAAGTTTGATAAAAATGTTTTGTCTGTTAGAATATCTCCTCCTGGGATCAGGCCATTCAGCTCATGAAAAATGTGCATTTGAAAATTGATCCAATCTACCTACCACCTGGAAACTGCTAATGGAAACATTCTCAGGGACACTCACTTCACCTTGCTTGGCCAGAAACAGGAATTGCTTTTGTAGACTTGTTTACTTGGACATAATTCCATTAGTTCAAAACCAAGCGAAAGTAGGAAGATTGTAAAATACAGAGGTGGCAGATGACTTCAAGAGAACTGTGACTTCCAGCACAACAGAAACAATCCACATATGCACTCACAGAGATTGACATCACAGGGGAAGCCAGGCACAGATTCAAATAAGCTAAAGTCTTAGCACTGAAAGAGGGAAGTTGATATGGGCTCCAACCCTAACCAAAAGGGTATCTGCAATTAACACCTGTTGGTAAAGAGAAAGAAGTCTATTTTCTCTAATTGAATATCACTGGGTGGATTGAGGAAGACTCCCTGCACCTCAGAGACAGATAACAAGGCCTGAGGAAGTTGTATAACACAAAAGAAACTCCAGAGTAATTTTGTAGACTTTTTGTTTCATTTTATGCTGTTTTGACTTTATCATTATTATTAGTAGTAGCAGTAGTCATCGTCATCGTCATCGACTTATTGGTTCTTTTCCATTTTGATTTTATGCTGTTTTGATTTACATTTTTCTGTTTATTTTTGGAGGGGGGGAGTCATGTGTGTTTTACTGACTATATATGTGTGTGTGTGTTCATGTTTCTCATTTTGCTTGTCTTCTTTAAGTAAAAAGCGGAACAAACATAAAGTTTGGTGGAAAGGGAGGTAGGGAAGATGTCAAAGAAGAGCAGTTGGAAAAGAGGAAAAGCATCATAAAACATATTATATAAATATTTTGCAATAAAACATAATTTAAAGATAACTGAAAATGATGAAATAATCTGCTCCACTGAATTTCTGAAAAAGTAACATATATGTGAAAAAATCATATATATATATATATATATATATATATATATATATATATATATATATGCATGTGTGTGTGTATGTGAGTGTCTGTGTGTTATAAGAATGTATATGTATATATATATATATATATATATATATATATATATATATATATGGATATATACATATAGAATTTATTAGACATTCCAAAGGATTTGGTGTAGGTAGTTGGATAATGGCTGTCTTGTGACAGATAAGCCACGTATGGCAGCTGTTCAGTTCATGTAGTTGCATCTCTCTGCAGTCCTGTTTGTCCTAGAGTCCTGGAGGATTCCTGAAGAGCTGCTGGTCTTCAGTCTACATTGTAATCATGAAGAATTTGGATTTAGCATTGACTGCAGCAGTAGGATAGAAGGTCCTTTCAGCAAGAGTGAGGGCTAGCAGACAAATAGTAAAAAATAAACAACAACAACAACAACACAGTACTTTCCTTTTGCATTTTCTTTATCTAGGCTGTCACCAGAAATAGTGATCCAGAAATTCTGGATTTTCCTACTTTCAACAATCTGATTAAGAAAATTTTTTACAGGTCTTACTAGTATCTGTGGATCCAATAAATTACATATTTAGTCAGGTTGACAAAGAAGACCAACCATCAGATTATATTGTGAATATTTTAATCAACTTAACCCCTTTTTTGTTTTGCTTTTATAGGTTGTTTTGCTTCATGAATTGATTATGTAATGATGGAAGTTTCGTTGTATGTTTTATTAGTTATTTTATTTATATACATTTCAAATGTTATTCTCCTTCCCAGTTTTCTCTCCAGAAGCCCACTACCCCCTCCTCCCTCCCCCTTGCCTCTATGAGCACACTTCCCCCCCCCCTCTATGAGCACTCTTCCCCACCTGCCTCCATGATCATGCTCTCCCTCCCCCGCCACCTCTATGAGCAAGCTTCCCTCCCTGCCTCTATGAGCACACTTCCCCAACTGCCCACCCACTCCTGCCTCAGAGGCCTAATATTCCCTGTCCTGGATCAACAAGCCTCCACAAGACCAAAGGGCTTTCTAGTACTTTTCTATTATTATTATTATTATTATTATTATTATTATTATTATTACTATTATATGATTGTATTTATTTGTATTCCAAATTGTTCCCCTCTTACTGGTCCTGGAGTTCTTTAACAATTTCACCTCATCTGCAGTCCTCTTTGATTCTGCGAGGATGCTCCCCTCTGTTCCCTCCCCACCAGCATCTGCCTTCCCTGGGGCATCAAGTTTCTACAGCATTTGGCTCATATTCTTCCACTGAGGCTAGAGAGGCAGTCCTCTGCTACATATGTATGTGGGGTGGGGGTGGGGACTTCTTCAGCTCCCTCAATCCTTCTCCTAACTCTTCCATATGAGATCCTGATCTCTATCCAGTGGTTGGCTGTAAGTATCTGCATCTGCCTCAGTCAGCAGCTGCTAAAGCATCTCAGAGAAGATCATGCTAGGTTCCTATGTGTAAGTACAACAGAGCATAAGTAATACTGCCTGGGTATGAAATGGATCCCAAGTTGGTGCAGTCACTGGATGGCCTTTCCTTCAGTATCTGATCCATTTTTGTCTCTGAATCAATCTGGGTCAAAAATTTTGAAGATGGGTGCCTGTTGCCATGCCTAAACTGGGAGCCATGTCTATCTACTGGAGGTGGTCTCTTCAGGTTCCATCTCCCCACTGTTGGGCATTTCAGCTAGGTTCATCCCCATTGTGTCCTGGGAGCCTCTTACATCCCAAGGTTTCCCCTGCCCCCCAATCCCTGCTACTGCTTATTTCCATTAATTCTCCCGGCCCTCTGAGCTTCTCTCCTGTCTCCCCACATACCTGATCCTTTCCCTTTTGCTCTCTTCCTCCTGTCTCCCACCCCACCCAGGTCCCTCCCTCTGCTTCCTGTGATTATTTTGATTCTGTTCCTAAGTGGGACTGAAGTATCCACACTTTAGCCTTCCTTCTTCTTAAGCTTTCTATGATCTGTGAGTTGCATCATGGGAATTCTGCACTTTTTGGATAATATTCACTTATCAGTGAGTATATACCATGCATGTCCATTGGGGGTCTTGGTTACCTCACTCAGGATGATATTTTCTAGTTAAATCCATTTACTTGTGCAATTCATGAAGTCCTCGTTTTTAATAGTATTGTTTATTAGATATTTTCTTAATTTACATTTCAACTGATGTCCTGAAAATCCCCCTCCCATTGGACATGTGCTCACTGATAAATGGATATTAGCCCAGAAACTTAGAATACCCAAGATACAATCTGCAAAACACAAGAAAATCAAGAAGGAAGACCAGAGTGTGGATACTTCATACCTCCTTTGAATAGGAAACAAAATACCCATGAAAGGAGTTGCAGAGACAAGTTTAAAGCTAAGATGAAAGGATGGACCATACAGAGACTAACCTACCGGGGATCCATCCCATAATCAGTTCATAGTATTTTAATAGTATTCCGTTGTATAAATAAACCATATTTTATGTATCCATTCTGTGGTTGAAGGACATATGGGTTGTTCCACCTTCTGATTATTAAAAATAAGGCAACTATTAACATAGTGGAATATGTGGCCTTGTGCTATGATGGGACACCTTTTGATTATATGCCCAAGAGTGGTATCACTGGGTCTTCAGGTAGAACTGTTTTCAATTTTCTGAGGAACTCCCAGATTGATTCCAGAATGGATGAACCAGTTTGCAATTCCACCAGCAAGGGAGGAAAAAAGAAGCAAACACACTCAAAAAGAGTAGAAGGCAGGAAATAATAAAAATCAGTTCTGAAATCAACCAATTAAAAACAAAGAGAATGATACAAAGAATTAACAAAAGCCTTGTTGAGAAAATCAACAAGATAGATAAACTCTTAGCCATCTAATTGAAGGGCACAGAGAGGGTTTCCAAAATAACAAAATCAGAAATGAAAAGAGAGATATGACAACAGAAACTGAGAAACTCAAAAAAAAAAAAATCAGATCATACTACAAAAGCCTATACTTTACAAAACTGGAAAATCTAGATGAAATGGAGGATTTTCTAGACAGAATCCATGCACCAAATTTAAATCATCACCAGGTAAACTATCTAAACAATCCTATAACCCATAAGGAAATAGAAGCAGCCATTAAATCCCCCAACTAAATAAACAAACAAACAAACAAATAAATAAATATAAATAAATAAATAAATGGGGGAAAAAAAAGCCCAGGAGCAGATTGATTTAGTGCAGAATTCAAGCAGACCTTCAAAGAAGAGTGAATGGCAATACTCCTTTTACTATTCTACAAAACAAACAAACAAACAAACAAAAACAAAAATAATTATATCTAATTATTTTCTAGTTTTTTATGTGATTTCTCTAAACTTCCTTTCCTGTCTTAAGATGGAAGATACTATCTTCCACAATTACTCTTTACCTGTTTCAAACCACTTCACATGAAAGCTAAGATATGACATCTTTCCATTTCCCGGGAAGAGAACCCACTACTGTTCACTTTTCTATAGTGAATAATAGGAGACAAGAAAGTCTTTTGTTGCTAACAGATCTTCAAACATGTCAAATGCCAAAGCCATGATTCCTGTATTCTTTACCATGTATAACAGTGAATGGAGGGCAATATAAGTGCTCTTGAAAAACTCTATTTCTATCATCAATTTTTCATCTTGCAAAAATTAATTCAAACCAATATCACAAGGGCTGAAGCATTTAAAAAATTCACAATAAGTTCTAAAGTAGTGATGATCAGATATATAACTATTCTGCAATATAGTAAGGAAGTATACTATGATTCAACATTAATTCACAAATGGAAAACCAACCTTTCTGCAATTTAAATTTTTTTATAAAGTATCTTGGATAACTATTACCAAAAATTAATTTTGTCCTTATTTAAAATCCAAATGAAATCATTGAAGATTTATTTTTGTCTTCCATATACAAAGCATATAAAAATATAGATTAATGATCCTGGAATACTAAATTTGAACTATTATATGTTATAAATTGATAAAAATAATATAAAGGTATTGATAAAGAATAAGGATATTCATAAAAGTATATGTGTACTTCTCTTTGATGACCAATCTAATACCTTATTTCATTATAAATCTCCCTAGGTCCACAGAGAAGTGTAGCTGCTGCTCATTAAAGAAACCTCTATTTACAGTAAATGGATATCATCACAGAAAACCATGACTGCACACAATGAAGAGACCAACTGATAGATTTTGGGTAACTCAACCTCAGTAGACACATCTACTTACAGTACTGCATCTTTGGCTCAGGGAACATCATGGAGAGGGGACAGAAAGATTTTAAGAACCAGTGTATAACTGTCTCTCATATAAAGGGCATCATAAAAACACATGAATAATAACAATGTCAATGGACAGGTTCATGTAGAAAAGGAAAATTTTGCAGGGTTTCACAACTAGACAAAGAACTGTAGGAAACTAATGACTTGTAGGAGAAGGAGAATTAGTCCTTCCAGAGAAAAGCTCCCTTAGTACTTATCAATGAAGCATGGTCATCTCTAAAATGACAGGCGTGAGCGCACACAGACAGACAGACAGACAGACACACACACACACACACACACACACACACACACACACACACAGAGACAGTCAGACAGACAGACAGACACAAAATGTGCTCAGCATAATACCAGGACATATATAACAAACCTTTCTTTACAAATATACATCTTAATTGGACAGCCACAAATGGACAGCCACAGTATGCTCCTCAATGATATTGTATTTACTTTTTATTCTTCAGAGCTTCTCAGAATCACACAATAAAAATTATTTTTATTTTTGTTTTTACGAACCTGAGTTTAACTGTACAATTTATTCCAATAGTCCCTCCTTTAATTATAATTCTGATTTTTCACTCATCTTGAAATCTACATTGAAAAGTTGAATAGGAAATGCAGACTTTAGAGTTGTGCCTAATAATTTGCTGTAATAAATGAAATAGCTGGGAAGCCAAATAGCATAAAATTTGCAAAGAACATTGAGTTGAAAAATAGGAAACCTCATTAGAGGTAACACTAATCTATTTACCATCTGGTGATAGATCACTGTTCTCTTTCCCTGAACTGGTAAATAAATTTTGATTTGTTGCCATTTCTCTTCCTAGTCAAATCAAGTTTCTATTCTCTTGAGCTGTAAATGTTCAACATTAAAAAATGAAAAGGGTTTGGGAATTTTGTAAAAGAACTAATTTTCAAGATCCAACGGCTTACAAATAAGAGCACTGAAAGTAAAGGGGAAATATCAGAAATTCTATCTTGCTGAAATTGCTTAACGTCTCTGAGGTTGCTTTGATTATGTTCAATGCTTTGCAAACTAATTGGATTATTTATTTTCTTCTTTTTATTTGCCATTTGTCATTCAGCTTTTCTTCTTAATTGTTAGATGTGGTGAGTAAGGAACGGTCTTCAAATGTCACACCAACTTTCACAGGAATACTCTGTGGAGTTTCACAGATTAAAATATGAAGTTACTTGAGACTGTGAAATATAACATTATATAGAATTAAACATCACAGACTCCAAATAAATAACTATTGTACCTTACATAAATAAGTAGTATTATTAATTTAAGAATATGTTACTTGAGTCATATAATTTTGGCATGCTTAGTATGCTTGAATATATTAATTTATCACTAATTCAATATCTGGATAACTCATTGCAAAGCCACATTGATCGTGATTGGTAAATAATTTCTTAGCCCCATCTTATATTACGTTTCATAGACTTTTCTCATATCTTCATTAACTCTTTTTGTTGACCGTATCCTCCAAAATTTATGTAGTAAAGCCACCAACCAAAATGTGCTCTGATTCAGGTCAGTTGAAGTAAAAGTGAAAGGCCCTAATCCAATTACATTGATTTCTTCAATGAAAAAAAGCACTACAGGCCTAGGTCAATTTTTCTTGCTCTGGAGTGTATACATGTAAAGACCATAGAAGATGGTCATGTGAAAGTCATGCAGAAAGTCCTTCCAAGAAATGAAATATGGAAGCAACCTGAATATGAAATCTTCTTGAAAACTCTGAGAAAGAAATTTCTGTTTAAGTTGCCCAGTCTGTGACATTTTCTCACTGTAGCCAAAATATACAAGTCCGGGAGGTAATGAGATCACTGGAGATAATTAACTTGTGAAAACAAACAAACAAACAAAAAACAAAAAACATGTGTATGTGTACTTCTCTTTGATGACCAATTTAATACCTTATTTCATTACAAATCTCCCTAGGTCCAGAGAGAAGTGTAGCTGCTGCTCATTAAAGAAACCTCTATTTACAGTAAATGGATATCATCACAGAAAGCCATGACTGCACACAATGTTGTTGCTAACAGATCTTCAAACATGTCAAATGCCAAAGCCATGACTCCTGTATTCTTTACCATGTAAAGTTCCTTTAGTTTCTTTTTTGGCATAAGTCTAAGCCAAGACTTCTAAGCTAGAGCATGTGCAAAGCAAACTTGATGAATCTTATTAGGGCAAACTGCTGAGAATGGATTCAGGCTCCAGCAGCTACATTTGAGCCTCTCGGCTACTGCTGCACAGTACATAAGACACCTGCAGCTTTCCTTCTTGGCATATGCTTGCTCCTGCTCCGCTTCCCTTCTCTGTCAATACACGTATGCTGTTTGCAAGAGGGCAGCACGTGTCTCTTGTACCTGTTCCGGTTTGCATTAAAAATCACTTTCTGAGTCCATTTCTGAGTTTCTGTGTGCTTCACAGTCAGCAGGACAACTGTATGGTTGAAGTACATGGTTTGATCATATTATTGCACTATCAATCCTTTGGGAAGACCAGAAACCCTTTGCATAAATATTCACCTTTGACTATGACAACTCTGTCCAGAAAAGTTTATATACCATCTACCTCTGCCATTCTAATGAAGAAGTTCTTATACTAGCCCTATGCTAAATATTTCACAGAATGCCCTTCACACAGCACCAAAGTCCTTATAAGTTTTAGCTTCAGTGTTATATTGAGGATCAGTTTAAACTTTTTATTTATTTTTAGTGGACAACTAAGAAAAATTCATACAGTTATCATTGAAAACATGATATTTTGGAATAACTGTTAAGTTGTGGATGGACAAAATGAGCTAATTAATGTATGTATTATATAATATATACCTACTATTGTGAATAATTAAAATATGTATGTATTATATAAAATGTATGTATTATATAAAATTATATGTATGTATTATATAATATATACCTACTATTGTGAATAATTAAAATATTCTGTTAGCAATTTTCAAATATAAAATTATTCATAGCTAAGCTTACCATATTACACAATAGAACTATTGATATTTTCTGCCAAAGGGAAATTTTTTTTCCTTTTATGAGTTCCATTCCAGTGATAATCAGAAAATTCACTGTTTCCTATACTGAATTCTGTATGGATGGTCTCTAAACTTAAAATTCAGAGACATGTTGACATTCGTTAGGAATCAAATTTCTAGATCCTGCCTAGATTTCTTAGTTCTATCCTCCTATGTGGAGTCAGACACCTTGTTGTTTTTATGTTTCTTTTGTTTTTTACTTTATTTTATTTATATTATTTTATTTCTTTGCATTCCAGTTGTTTCCCACATCCTAGCCCCCCTCCCACAGTTTCTCATCCCATTCCTCCTTCTCCTTTATTCCAAGTGGGTGCTCTCTGGGGTCTTGGTTAATAGAGACTGCTAGTCTTCCTATAGGGTCGCTTTCCCCCACTTCTGCTTCTTCAGTTCTTCTCCTAATTCAACCACTGGGGTCCATGACTTCAGTCCAATGTTTGGTGTAGATATTTGCTTCCGCCTCTGTCAGCTGCTTGTAGGGACTCCCCAAGGACTGCAATGCCAGGCTCCTGTCATAGCATCAGGAATAGTGTCAGGTCTTGGTGCCCTCGCATTAGATGGACCTGACGTTGGGCTGGTCTTTGGCCCACCTTTCTTTCAATCTGGCCTCCATTTTTGTCCCTGTAGTTCCTTCAGTCTGGAATGGTTCTGGTCAGCAATTTGGACAGTGACTTAGTAGTAACTCTTTCCCTCTGCTTGAGGCCCTATCTATCTATGGGAAGTTGATTGTTTAAGTTCCCTTTCCCCAGAGTTGTGCGTTTTGGCTAAGGGCACCCCCATTTAGTCCTTAGAGTCTCTTCCTGTAGCTCTGGTACTTTCTAGAGACACCACACACCTCCCACCACCACTTCCCATGCTCTTATTTTCATTTATTCTCTTGTCCAGCTGGGCTTCCCTTCTGTCCTCCAATACCTGATCCTGCTTGCCTTTTTGCCTCCCCCTTCCTTCTTTCACCAAGTTCCCCATCTCCCTCTGTCTCTGATGATTATTTCATTCCCCCTGTAAGTGGAACTGAAACATCCTCACTTGGGTCTTCCTACTTGCTACACTTCTTATGGATCTATGCATTATATCCTAAGTATTCTGTACAAATAAGGTTGCTATGAAAATGGAGGGGAACGTGCCCTTGTTACCACAAGGTGGGGAATCTTTTTAAAGTATGCCCAAGAGTGGTATAGCTAGGTCTTCAGATAGAACTATTTCCAGTTTTCTGAGGAACTACCATATTGATTTCCAGAGAGTTTGTACTAGCTTGCAATCCCACCAGCAATGGAAGAGTGTACCTCTTTCTCCATACCCTCACCAGCCATGTGCTAACATTTGAGTTTTGAACTTAGCTATTCAGATTTGTGTAATGGAGAATAACAGAGTCCTTTTGATTTTCATTTCTCTAATGACTAAGGACTTTGAACGTTTCTTTAAGTACTTCTTGGCCATTCGGGATTATTCAGTTATGAATTAGCTTTGCACCCTATTTTTTAATTGGTTATTTAGTGTTTTGGAAGTTAACTTCTTGAATTATTTATTTATTTTGAATATTAGTCCTCTGTTGGATAGGACTATCTAAGATTTATTCCCCAATCTGTAGATTGCTGATTTGTCCTATTAATGGTATCTTTTTCTATTAGAGAAGCTTTTCAGTTTCATGAGGTCCCATTTAATGATTGTTGATCTTATGGCCTGAGAGATTGGTGTTCTGTTCAGAAAATTTCTCCCTGTGCCAATAAGTTCGAGGCTCTTTTTCACTTTCTCTTCTAGTATATTCAGTGTATTTGGTTTTATGTTGAGTTCCTTGATATACTTAGACTTGAGCTTTTTTCAGGATGATAAATATGGATCTACTTAACTCAAACAAAGCAGTAGTCTTCCTTTTCACAAAGGATAAGCTGTGAAAGGAATGAGGGAAAACACCATTCACAATAACTATAAATAGTATAAAATATATTAATGAATTTATAACCAAGCAAATGAAAGAACTGTATGACCAGAACTTAATTGAACAAAACTTCAGAAGCTGGAAAGATCTTCCCATGCTAATGAATTAGTAGGATTACCAGAGTGAAAATGGCCATCATAACAAAAGCAATCCACAGATTCAATGCAATCCCCATCATAATTTCAACAATTTTATACAAACATGGAATGAGCAAGTCTCAACTTCATATGGAAAATGAAAAAAAAAAACCAGGATAGCCTAAACAATTCTCAACAATAAAAGATCTTCCCTAGGAATCACCATCCCTGACTTGAAACTGTACTACAAAACCATAGTAATAAAAACTGCATGGTTTTGGTACAGAGACAGACAGGTCAATCAATGTAATAGAATCAAAGACTGAGAAGTAAGTCCACACATCTATGGACACTTGATCTTTGACAAAGAAACCAAAAACACACAGTGGAATAATAAAAAAAAAAACATCTTAATAAATGGTGCTGATCTAATGGTGGTGGTCTGTATGTAGGAGACTTACACCTTGTTTTAACAATCATTCTGAGCATTCTGAACCAATAGTGGAATCTAAAAACTACTTATGTGGTATAATAACACTAGATGAGGGATATGTCTTGTTACTCCAGTCAACAATACTTGCAGTTAATCTGCATTGTCAGGTTGAATGGATACATTCTCATGTAAGAAATATACCTGTTACATACCTGGGTGTGAGGGTTTTTCCATATAAATTCCAAGTTGGAAACACTCAACTGGTGTAAGATGAAATCATCTCACAGACTGGGTTTCCAATTGAGATTAAATAAGACATGGAGTAGGGTACAAAGGTTAAGCTCTGCTGCCTTTCTACAGTCACATATTCCGACCAACCAACTTCTAAAGGTATTAAAAACTGAGTCTAACATAGTGAGTGAAGATAAACAAGTTTTTAAGTTGTTTTTGTCAAGTTTATGGCTCAGTAATGAGAAATAGAATGAATAGGTTTTTTTTTAATGGTGTTGAAAATTGAGATCTTCTCATAATCTTGACTATGTCAATAATAGGTTTTGAAATTTCTGAAAAGAAAAGTTGAAATTTTAGCTAAGCACCATAGAAGCTCTAAAGTATATTTAACACAGATAAATAGACTATTCTGGTAAGAGTTTGAGGAATGTGAATGCTGATAGAAATGCAGAGAGTAGAGATCTAGCTCATGAGGTTTCAGAGAAGAACAAGAACTATATTGCTAGATAGGATAGATGCTATTTATGGTAAATTCTGGATAAGGGGGAGGGACCTAGCTACATTGTACCTAACTTGAGTAAGGCTGAATTATGTAATGGAAATATAATGAAAAATTTGTCTAGTAGAAGAAATGTTCAATAAAGCAATATTCATGTTGTTTTGTGGTTGCTGCTCACACCTGTGAATCAGGTCTACATTAAGAAAGAGCAGCAAAGAGAGCAGAAAAATATGAGAAATGAACAAATTAGCAAGAATAGCAGTGGGATACTTTACAGTTGTAGACAAGGAGGTGCAAATGCATCTAAAACCACATTGTTATGTGTGAAGCTGAATCCAAAGGATGGACCCAATGACTGCAGCTGCCAGGGATCCATCCCACAATCAGCCACCAAACATAGACACTATAGCATATGCCAGTAAGATAGGGAACTTTCTGGATAACGATTGAAATGTAAATGAAGAAAATATCTAATAAAAGTTGGGGAAAAAAGATTTATTTATTTCATGTATGTGGAAGCACTGTCACTGTCTTCAGGAAAAAAAAAAAAAAGAAAAAAACATAGCATATTCTCTGTACTTTAATTTTTTGTAAGAATGTGACAATTTAAAAATTTTACAGGAACTCAGTCCTGAGTCATAGGAAAGACCTTTCAATACTGTTGAGGTACTTTAAACTTTGATATATTGGAGATGAGTACAAAATAAATTTTGCATCATGCAAACAAGAAAAAACTTTAGAGACATGTGAAGAACATTCACTTTCAAATTATGTGTTAGGAGATAGATAGAAACCTCAGCATGTAAGGGTATTTTTCATCAGGTTTGGGAACAAAAAATTGTTCTCAGTGGTGGTTTGAATAGGAATGGTCCCATAGACTTACATGTTTAAATTCTTGTTCCATAAAGAATAGCATGGCTAGGAGATGTGGCCTTGTTGGAGTAGGTGTAGCCCTGTTGAAAAAAAAAGTGTGTCCTTGTGGAAGTGGACTTTGAAGACTCATATGTTCAGGCTATGCCCACTGTGAGATGACAGTATGGAACATAATCTCATTCTTTTGCCTGTAGATCAAGATATAGAACTCTCAGCTCCTTCTTTAGCATCACATCTGCCTGTATGCTACCATACTTCTTGTCATGATGATAATGGACTAAACCTCTGAAACTATAAGCCAGGCCCAAATAAATGTCTTCCTTTATAAGTGTTGCCATGGTCATGGTCATGGTGTTTCTTCATTGTTATAGAAACGCTAAGACAATCCCCCAAACCTACTTTATACTATAAGGGGAGGATTTGTTCCTACATACATTTCTTTGACTTACACACACACACACACACACACACACACACACACACACACACACACACATACACTCATGTAATGGCACACTTTAATCCTCACATTTTGGGGAAGTTTTACACTAGGTGTATGGGTTTTCTAGTCCAAGGAAGCTGGTAGTCTAACTGCAGATCTTCATTTCTCTCTCTCTCTCTCTCTCTCTCTCTCTCTCTCTCTCTCTCTCTCTCTCTCTCTTTCTCTCTTGACTTTTCTCTAAATTCAATCCCTAAGTCTCACTAGGCTCAGTAGCAGACCTCCTGCTGTAGCTTTCCTTTCTACCCACATCTCTAGTGAAACACAGAATTCCATAAAACTTCCTTCTCCCCACTCCTCCCTTTATCTGAGTCATAGAGGAACAAATGCTTAAGGAAACAGATACATTTAATCTGATTTAAATACCACTCAAAGTATTGATGCCTTGAAATATATGCTATCCATAATATTTGATTTCATAAATCATATAACCAAAAATTTTATTTACAAAATCGGCTCTTGCAAAGGCTATACTAGATGTGAGAACACTGTGTCTTTGGAAATGTGATTGTTGATATTTTGACAGTTATTCCCATTTGACCTTTTCAGGAAAGCAATCTCAATTCACGACTAGTTCTTTCATGTACCATCATTGAAGCCTTAGGTGTATACTTTCAAACTTCTTTGTGGCAACTACTATTTATAAGTCAATTTTAATAATCATGTGATTCCATAATCAACTTTCCACAGGTTTTCTGGAAATTTCCACAGGAAATTTCTGCTTGTTTTTTTTTTTTTTTTTTTTTTTTTTTTTTTTTTTTTTTTTTTTTTTATTTTGGTTTAGACTCTTTCATTGATCATTTGCTTGTTTTTGTTTTGGCATTTTAAGCTTTAGATGGGATCTGCATAGAAGACCTAAAAGCACGGGGCAAGCTTCTAATTTAAAAATAACAATATCTTGTTCATCTTTATAGACAATGGCAAGATCAAAATGCTTACAGTCTGCTACGTAGCATTGATATCATGGTGGTATCATGGACAAAATAAAAAAGACTGTCATTATTACTTTTAGCATAGACAAAATTTTGTCTTAAGACAAAATTAGTAAAGTCACACTCTGGCAATAACTGGGAACAACACAGGTCTGGCAGGTTAGAAAAGGTTAAGTTTAGTATACTTCTATTGTATACAGTTTACATATTCACTTTAGGGATCTTAGATGTGATGATGAATTTTAAGCAAGACTGTACATTAGCTAATACATAAAGGATAGAAATATACTATGTTTCTTCATAATAACCCCTGAGGACACAGAATGGAATAATTGCTTCAAGTGTCTTTCCATAAAGTTTGATGCTGCTTCAGTCATTGATCATGATCAATTACATATTAGAAAACAGTTTCCTGGAATTTAAAATCATATTGGTCCATTTGCTTAATTTTAAAACTGTTTGCAAAATAGAGTCAGTAGAACTGAAGTGGGAGTTAAAGGTATGTTTAATTCAAAGGGGAAAAGAGAATCTCCATGCTTGAATGCATTTATTGGCCTTAAGTTACATACACACACACACACACACACACACACACACACACACACACACATACTACTACTACTACTACTACTACTACTACTACTACTACTACTACTGCAATAAATATCTGTGGTAACCTATGATGATTCATTGGTGATTGTCTAAAAAGCTGAGGTGAGAAGAACTCTTAAGACTGTATTTGCCTGGAGTGAATTAGTGATGTGGTGAACTAATGAAATATCATCTGAGTATGAAAAATATGAGCTGTTTATGTGTCAAGATTTTCTATCATTGGTTTAGACATAAATTGAGCAATTACAATATTCTTTGACTATCAAGAAAAGGGGATCAGAAAGGAAACTTGGTTTAACCATCCTCTCCCCAACCCCCAAGGATTTAGTGTTATTCTGTTATAATCAGGGCACTCCAAAGATCAAAGGAAGCGAAGACAAATGAAAAGATCTTTTGGGTTGACTCCTGAATTGTTTTAAATCGTGAACAGCCTCAGGGCCATGAATGAATTAAATGATGAATAGCATTCAAAAGTCAAATAGACTTAGTTCATTATATCAGCTTATACTCTTAACAATAATCACAAGATTAAACACTGAAAAGATGGAGTAAACAAAAGGAATATTGAGAAATAGATGTGAGTCAGCTGCCATTGTAAAATAAAAGTTAAAGATATTATATTAACCTAGTTTAGGACACATGAGTGAAATTAAACAAAAGGTCCCTGGTAGGTAGCTAAATAAACACACTTCCTATGATATCACTTTTCTGTGAAAGTCTGTTTAGCTTACTGCATACAGAAATTCCCAGCCTAAGATCATATAGGGGCAAAATGATTAAGACTATCTCAGCTCATAGACTACTTAGAGTTTAGAAGCTTTTTTTTTGCTCTTGAGGAGGACTGAACTCCTAACCATGCATAATTTTCACACCAGAGCACTGCTGTGTGCTGACCTCTGAAGCCATCTGATCTCACATGAGTGCATGTATACAACACACACACACACACACACACACACACACACACACACACATACAGTTTACCCTCTTCCCTGCCCCCCTGCATGTAACTGACCCTAACAAAAGTTTATTTTCTCTCTCTTACTGAACACATAGAAAGTATCACACTTGGAAAAGGAAGGACAGATACTTTGCAGAAATCTTTAATGGTTTTCAAAGGGATTAAGTCACTGACTTCAAATGTCCCCAACTGACCCAGATAATAAATAGTACTATAATTATAATTTGTAATCAACTAATATCTATATGGTTATATATATATATATATATATATATATATATATATATATATATATATATATATATATATTAGATACTACAGCATTATTATAGTCCATTTTCATTTTTATTTCCTATGGATATTTAAGAACAACTACTTTTAATACACTTTCATAAAAGATATTTCTGCTTTCTACACATTTTATGTTTGTTACCATATTTGGCCAGCTTATGAAAAATTATGTAATTTTTGTACATTTGAATGATTAAACATACATCTAACTAATGAAAGGAACAAAGAAGGACAGATGAACTTTGTATGGTGTCTGTGTTTCTCTTTTATCTGGAAAACTCCTATGACTTTATTAGTCCTGATAATGACAATTAAAGATTAATTTCACAATTGAAGGCAAGAGCTGGATTGACTGAATATAAAAGAGATGCATCCTTAGATAAATATTTAGAAAGGCATTTTCCCTGTAGATATACTAACTAAAGTTAATGTTGCCATTGTAATTTGGGAGTTAATGTCTTTTTAATAGCTGACACTTCCATTTCTCTGTTTAAAATGATTGTCAGAATGAAGCTCATAATAGAAAATGTCTGGAAATAAAGTCCATTTTCCATGTCCTCCAACTGTATTATGAAAGAAGTATGTCTTTTGTTCCCTTATGCTCAGATATCAAAAAAGAGATTAGTGCAAAACGAAATATAAAGTACCCCGACTTCCAACAATCACATCTCCATTCTGGCAAATATAGTAAATGTGCTTTTATCTCTCCACTGAGATGATTTTGACTAGAATGAAAAAGTGCAATGAAATGTTTCCTCATTAGGACTAATATTCATTTTTTCGACTTTTCTTACCCCAGAGGGCACAGTTAAATTCCTGAGTCTGGTCAGCTTCACACCTTCTTCTTCTTCTTCTTCTTCTTCTTCTTCTTCTTCTTCTTCTTCTTCTTCTTCTTCTTCTTCTTCTTCTTCTTCTTCTTCTTCTTCTTCTCTTTCTTTTTTATTTTTTTGTTTTTATGAAATTAGATCCAATTTTAGTAAGGATTTCAGATTACATACTTTAGACATCTAGAGAATAGAACCATTTGGGGACTGACAAATATCATTATAAACACTGACCCCTAAAGCTCCACAAGGCAATTTCCCATTATACAACACGAACCAGCTATCTCTTTGCTTTGGCAACAGTTAACTGTTTAGATGATACAAAATCCTCACAATACCTTCTTAGTCATCTCACCATCCACAAGCCATGGCATCAGTTACTTAGGCTTGGCACACTCATGCAGGCATAAGTGACACCGTGCCCTGGTGTGTGTTTTAGGATTCTTTTACAATATCACACAGAGAGAGAATAGTAAAGGTTTAAGTATCTATAGAGTATTAGTTCATTATTTATTACTTTTTTATATCCTGGCAAGCAATGCCTATGAAGAAACACATGGCAGATCACAGTTTTCATCAAGTAATTTGTATTTAGTTGCTGGGTTGTGACACTGAGCCTGAGTTTCAACAGCCTTTCGAACTTGATTGAAAGACTTGTAACACACATACACAAACACAAACATACACCCATATACACACATACACACACGCGCACACATACACCCATATGCACACATACATACACACACACATGCACATACACATGCACATGCTTGCGTGTTAGCGCGGGCACACATACACACACACACACACACACACACATACACACACACACACACACACACACACACACACACACACACACACACACACACACACNAAAAAAAAAGATAGCTTACTTATATTATTTTTCTGTTTCTTTATCTGGTAAACACTAATGGTTTTCTTATCTCTATTATAAACTTAAATGTCAACTCTAAAATTGTAGGGAGTCACCATGTCCTCTATAATAAAAGTTCAGCCAAAGAGAAATGATAGTATGTGTTTTTTTTCAAATTCTGGGAAGACCTATACAGTTCAGAAAATACTTCTGAATCTGAAACAGTTTAAGTGTATAAAGTCTCAAAAGAATATTAATTTGATTAATATGTTTCTGTAGTAGTATAATTGAAAGCATTACTTACAGCAATATGCAGAAGTTTTAAAGCTTTGGGTAAGTGTCTTAGGGTTTCAATTGCTGTGAAGAGACACCATGTCCAAGGCAACTATTAAAAAGGACAACATTTAAAAGGAGCTGGCTTACAGGTTCACCGATTCAGTCAATTACCATCAAGCTGGGAAGTATGGTAGAGTCCAGACTAGTATGGTACTGGAGGAGTTGAGGGTCCTAAATCTTGTTCCAAAGACAAACAGAAGACTGTCTCTTGTGTGGCTAGGAGCAGGGTCTCAAAGCCCACCCCAACAATGATACACTTCCTCCAACAAGGCTACACCTGCTAATAGTGCAACTCCCTGGGCTAATCATATTAAAACTACAACAGTGAGTGTATGAGTTTTTTAAAATATGCACTCTGCAAATAGGGACAGCAGAACATACTTCTTTTGTCTAAGAAAAAGAACAATACCCCTATGAGGCTCTTGGAATGTTGCATAAGATGGGACAGAAAGAAAGTAAGACACCCAGGTTGAGGAGATGGGGAGTCAAAAGACGTCTTCTAGACTGCACATGACCATGACCCTTACTCTCAAGAGTTCACAGCAGGTGTGTATCTGCCTGAGAGGTACAGAAGATTGGACCCATCAACCTTTTATTGTGGACTAAGAAGGTGAACATGAGATCCTAGCCTCTCCAATAGGGATTATTAGAAAATAAGGGTTGTTAGAAGAAAGAGTATCATTTTCTTCAATGGTATAGAAACAGATAAACTAATATTGCTTCAACAAGTATACATTTTACATATAAAGGAAAAGGCAAAACCTCTTATTAAATTCAGTACACCAGACAAACAAAAATTATCTGAAATTAGGTAGGAGATTCACCATGAACAAAGGATTTAATGGGGAAAGAAAGATGAGTGAGAGATTGAAGAACTAAAAATTGTGTGTGTGTGTGTGTGTGTGTGTGTGTGTGTGTGTGTGTACGTGTATGTGGCGGGGGGATGAAACTTTCAAACCATATTTTTTAAATTTTGTTTTAAAAATATAATGCTTCACTGCATCTTATTATTGGTTTTATAGTTGAGCCCTGGCTGTCCTGGAACTCACTTTGTAGACCAGGCTGGCCTCGAACTCAGAAATCCGCCTGCCTCTGCCTCCCAAGTACTGGGATTAAAGGCATGCGCCAGAATGCCTGGCACATCTCTATACTTTTATATTTAATTTTCTTTATGGACAACTTTTACGTTATGTTTTGTTTCAACATATGTCATAAGGAATTAAAATGCATAAAAAATGAGTATTTTTGACAATGACATTTGAGATTTTTTCTCTTGCTTTTGCCTTTGCTTGTGAGAGTAAACGAAATAAAACATAAATAGCCCTTCATAATTGATTCAGATGATTCTAATGAAATTACTTCATCTTGAAACAGTCAAGTTGGTTTGTGGTCAAGATTAATTGATCATCTTTTCCCCAGCACTGCTCAGAGTACAGAGAACAGGTTCCAAATTAGCCAAAGCTGAGACCAACCGTTTAGTATTCGTTTTGTCCCAGAATGTAGATTTAGGGGGTGGTAATTGTCTAGCATGAATGTTGAAGTTTTGGTCACAGGACGATCTCTTATGTACCCTATTGCTAAAAAAAAAAAAAAAAAAAAAAAAAAAAAAAAAAAAAAAAAAAAAAAAAAAAAAAAAAAAAAAAACAAAAAACAAAACAAAACAAAAAAACCCTTTGTTTGGACCACAGTTCAAGCGAAAATTTTATTATTGCAATAATCTCCAAATTCAAATGAAGATTTTATTTCAAGTGTATGCATAGTTAATTGATTTGTAACAAGTTAAGGAAACAAACAAACCTTAAGAGAGTAAAGGAAAAAGCAACACCACATTTTTCAATGTTTGGTGTCTACCTGATTGTGGTTATTTAAATTAATTTAAGTTAATCAAAGTTAAACAAAACAAAGTGTTAATTCTTCAGGTAAATAGCTATATTTCCAATGTTCCTGTATTATTAGCAGATACTTCCTGGCAATCATGTAGTTATACATTATCATTGACAGTAAATGAGTATGCAAAACATGTGATCCTGTAAAAGCCAACATACAACAGGTAGTAGGAGAAAGAAGTAGGTTATTATTGGAATTGATATGGTTTTGTCTTAACATACTCAAGTAATCCTCTTCTTTTTACTAGAATCAATTATATAATAGTTGAACTGGGCATATATTTTGTACTAAAATGCCAAAGTGTTTTAAGAGATCAAAAATCACAGTCTTATCAGTGACCAGCAAAAATCCTATTCTGACACATGGATAATAATGTCAGACATTATTAATGGCTTACATCCAGTTCCATTGGAAAGATATTTTAAAACTTTGAGCAGGGCAGTGGTGGCACACCCCTCTAATCCCAGCACTTGGGAGGCAAAGGCAAGTGAATTTCTGATTTAGAGACAAGCCTGGTCTACAGAGTGAGTTCCAGTACAGCCAGGTCTACACAGAGAAACCCTATCTCGAAAAACAAAAACGAAACAAAACAAAAACAAAACCAAACAAACAAACAAACAAACCCTTTGGGTGTAATGGGCCAGATGCCTGTGAATTATGAATTAATATTATCAAATAATTTGATCCTTTGAAATAAATCAAAGGGTCTAAAAGATGAGAAATGGAATAACAGGTGTCAATGAGGTTCCTGTCTCTGAAGAATGTGTGAAGCTATCAGTCATACCATTAAAATAACTAATGAATTAGTTTTGTATTAAATACTAGAGATTTGGAGGGTAGAGAGCAGGAGGCAAAAGAGATTTCACGTGAGTCCTTAGGTCACACTTCTGCACTCAACTTGCAGCTGAACAGCTCAGAAGCTTAGGTCACTGAAAGTTTAATTTCTAAGCTCAATCCCCTTATCTGAAAATTAGAGATACTAAAATGGTTGAGACACAGAGCTCCTGTAAGGAAAACAGGAGACCAATGACTTCAAAGCTCTTTGCTGATTCGGTATTGCATGGAACATCAGTAAATGATGACCACTTTGCTACTTTATGGATGTTTGGTAAAATTACACTCATGAAGATAATGTAAATGAATTATGAGAACCATTTGCAAAATAAAATCAAACCAAAGGTTACAAATGAAATTCTGGGAGTCTCCAAAGATTTATGTGTAGAATTACCATGTTAGGAGTAATTATTCTCCTAGATGTGTATTGCAGAAATTACAATTTAAAAATAAAATCAAATAGGAAGACAGGAGATATGGACGAAGGAAAAAAGGAAAAGAGGAAGGAAAATGCTGTCTACACTAATTGTGAAAGCAGAAACAAGTCGAATGCCTTTCAGTGATGTACAGACAATTGTGAGATATACAAACTATGGCGATTTTTGTTGTTGTTTTGGATTTTTTGGGTTTTTTTTTTTGAGGAAAAAAATGAAGTTATGCTATATAGTCAGTATGCAAACTGTCAAAACATTATGTCCCAGGGAAGAATCTGAACTGAAGACACAGATAATTTTAAAACATATAATCTTTTTAAGAACAGAAATGTAATATATAGATTTTATAACTGAACTTTGTATTATGCAATCTCCAAATTTCAGTTTTTTCCTCCAATGGAAGGGAGGTGGGGTCAGGGAAACGGCATTACAAATAACATTCCGGGACAGTCTGGGGATATGAGCAGAAATACAGACAGGAAAGCTCAGAACTTGGTCAGGATCGCAGCATGATGCTCAACCAACAAGAAAAGCTACTAAATAAATAAAGCTGAAGATGGAGTTAAAACTCTGTCCTTCATAATATCTAAAGTTATTACCATATTAGCCTTACTGTAATGAGAAACAAAGCCAAAAACGAACAAATAAGGATATAAAGAAGTTTTGAGTTGGCCTTGTTACTTTTGAATCCACTTCTTTCCCTGATTAAAAATGTAAATGTTTAAGGGATGAAGATTGTACAGTAGAGAATTCTAATTGCTGCCTAGGATGGTAATTGAGTTTGACCCCACAGAACATACATTGTGGGAGGAGAGATTGTTTCCTACAGGTTAATTTCAGACCTCCACACTTGTGTTCTGGCACATTCATGCCCATACACATAACACATAAACATGTATGCACATATCCACCCACCTGCCCACTCCATATATTTATATGCACACACAGCAGTGTGAAATGTAAAGATTAATATGCTTCAAAAGGTAAGTTTTTATTCTTTTTTTAGCATTTTTATTAGATATTTTCTTTATTTACATTTCAAATGTTATCCCCTTTCCTGGTTTCCCCTCTGAAAACCCACTATCTTTTCCCCTCTCCCCCTGCTCACCACCCACCTACTCCTGCATCCTGGTCCTGGCAAGTGGATTTCACAAATGCAAAAAGCCAAACTTCCATGTAACACTGCAGCTTGTATGAGGCCAAGTCCTTTGTGCAAGACGTTATCATGAAAAAGGGAATTGTTTGAGTTAATTTTCCTAACAAATACAAGCATCATATCATTATTTTTAATAATATGTGATTACTGTAAATGTTAACGTTTATATCATAGCATCAGTCCCAATAACTGGCTTTAAATATACATAGCAATGGCATGTAAAGGACAAAGTTGTTTTCTCCTCCATGCATAAGAACATTTCTTGCTAAACAGGGGCTGAGAATGCAAAGACCTCACAGGAGAGGTTGGCCCTCCACCAAAAATCCAGTTTCATGCTCAGAGTATCAAAAGCAATATGAGGAGAAAGACTCAAGAAACATTTGGAGGTTTCTTGAAACACAAACATGTTATAGGTGGCTAACTACAGCTTATTAAATAGCAGTCCAGATTCATTCAAAGAAGGAATTTTTGATTTGGCCATGGAAAACAGTTTTGTTTTATTTTTTTCTGAGATTGGACCATTCTTGTTTTTCAATCTTTTAGCAGGACACATATTAATTAGGATCACCATTTGCTGATCTCAACACATTATGAGAGGGAAGCAGTGAGAGACAATCACTACAGCAAAGGGAAGCAGGAGATATCATTATTTTTTTAAACAGCACAAAAAAGACAAGGAAAGTTAATTGTTTCCTTCAACTTCAATTCCATTGTCCTCTCTTGAGTAACCTTTTGCCCACAGCTCATCAGCCCAATAACAAAGCACAGACTAACTCACTTCCACTAGTGGTCTGCTTGTCAAGGATGCCATACAGGGTTTTCTAAACATTCAGAGGGAGGCAACCCCTAAGTTGGACAGCTGTCATGACACTTTTGAAAACTCGCAATAGCTAATTCAGGATGCTGTCTTAGAACTCGGTGACAAGAAACTCCCTTGATGCTCTGTGCCAAGGCAAACACGTTTAATGGTGTGGGGGACTCATTTCAACTAATTACACACATGATTACAGCTTCATAATAATACAAGACAAAGGTCAATTAAATATTTAGCACTGGAAAATGAGATAAAGAATATATGCTCTGCCTGAATTAAGGATAGTCATAGATTCTTTTTATTGATTCATGTTCAACTCTCTACTTTTGTTAAGAATATTTTCCCCACATATGTATGTAAAAAACTTCAGAGGAAAAAAAATCATCTCCAGAAGAAAAACCATGACGTATCAAAGTGTAAATTAACATCTGGCTCAACTTTTGAACCTGCAGAAATAAACAAAAGCAACAAACCATTCTTTTTTTTTTTTTCTTTATTAGAGTGTTTCTTCATTTACATTTCAAGTGTTATCCAAAAGTCCCCTATATTCTCCCCCCACCCTGCTCCCCTACCCTCCCTCTCCGCTACTTGGCTTTGGCATTCCCCTGTACTGGGGCCTATAAACATTGCTAGACCAAGGGCCTTTCTTCCCAATAATGGCCAACTAGGCCATCTTCTAATACATATACAGCTAGAGACATGAGCTCTGGGGTTCTGATTAGTTCATATTGTTGTTCCATCTATAGGGTTGCAGACCCCTACAACTCTTGGGTACTCTCTCTAGCTTCTACATTGGGGACCCTGTGTACTGCCCTATAGATGATTGTGAGCATCCACTTCTGTGTTTGTCAGGAACTGTCAAAGCTTCCCAGGAGACAGCTATATCAGGGTCCTTTCAGCAATGTCCTGCTGGTGTATGCAGTAGTGTCTGCATTTGGTGGCTGATTATGTGATGGACCACCAGGGTGGGGCACTCTCTGGATGGTCCATCCTTTCATTTTAGCTCCAAGCTTTGTCTCTGCACATCCTTCCCTGTATATTTTAATCCCTATTCTAGGGAGGAGTGAAGTAGCCACACGTTGGTCTTTCTTGATTTTCTTATGTTTTGGAACTTGTATCTTGGGTATTCTAGATTTCTGGGCTAATATCCGCTTGTCAGTGAGTGCAGATTAAGTGACTTCTTTTGTGATTGGGTTACCTCACTCAGGATGATATCCTCTAGATACATCCATTTACTCAAGAATTTCATAAATTCATTGTTTTTCATAGCTGAGTAGTAATCCATTGTGTAAATGTACCACATTTTCTGTATCCATTCCTCTGTTGAGGGACATCTGGGTTCTTTCCAGCTTCTGGCTATTATAAATAAGGCTTCTATGAACATAGTGGTGCATGTGTCCTTCTTACCAGTTGAAATATCTTCTGGGCATATGCCCAGGAGAGGTATTGCTGGATCTTCTGGTAGTACTATGTCCAGTTTTCTGAGAAACCGCCAGACTGATTTCCAGAGTGGTTGTACCAGCTTGCAATCCCACCAGCAATGAAGGAGTGTTCCTCTTTCTCCACATCGTCGCCAGCATCCGCTCTCACCTGAATTTTTGATCTTAGCCATTCTGACTGGTGTGAGGTAGAATCTCAGTGTTGTTTTGATTTGCATTTCTCTGATGATTAAGGATTTTGAACATTTTTTAAGGTGCTTGTTCACCGATAGGGACCAACAGTTGAACTGATATAAACCTTACTCGATGTTAGGTCTAAACCTTCCGAGTGGTCACTGGGATTGGACCTCCGAACCTATATCTTCAGAGACTAGACCTAGAACCATACCTCCAGAACTATCGTATAGCCGATACCTAAGGTCTTCTAATTCTGTCTCTCTAGAGGCTCGAGTTCTAGATCTTTGATTAAAGGTATGAGATTAAGACAGAGATCCCCAAGCTCAAGATCACCTGGGACTAAAGTTGTGATGCCACACACCTTTAATCTGGGTTACACCTTCTGCTGGAGACCGTATAAGGACACTGGAAGAAGGGAGACTAGGAAAGATGGAAGGAAAAATGGAAGGAAGGAAGGAAGGAAGGAAGGAAGGAAGGAAGGAAGGAAGGAAGGAAGGAAGGAAATAATAAAAACATGATATTTTTTGTATGTAACATTTTGTATTTAAATAGTAGTTTTAAAATTTATATTTAATGATATCCTGAGATACTAGATAAATGAAGATATTGAAAAACATTTTTGAATAACAGCCTTAATTTTTAAGTAATATTTTAAAATTATTTTTTTCTTTTTTATTAGATATTTTCTTCATTTACATTTCAAGTGCTATCCCATAAGTCACCTATACCCTCCCCCTGCCCTGCTCCCCTACCCACCCACTCCGACTTCTTGGCCCTGGCATTCCCCTGTACTAGGGCATATAAAGATTGCTAGACCAAGGGCCTTTCTTCCCCATAATGGCCAACTAGGCCATCTTCTAATACATATGCAGCTAGAGACATGAGCTCTGGGGGTTCTGATTAGTTCATATTATTGTTCCATCTATAGGGTTGCAGACCCCTTCGGCTCTTGGGTACTTTCTCTAGCTACTCCATTGGGGACTCTGTGTTCCCCCCTATAGATTACTGTGAGCATCCACATCTGTTTTGTCAGGGACTGTCAAAGCCTCACAGGAGACAGCTATATCAGGGTCCTTTCAGCAATATCCTGCTGGGTATGCAGTAGTGTCTGCAGTTGGTGGCTGACTATGTGATGGACCACCCAGGTGGGGCAGTCTCTGGATGGTCCATCCTTTCATTTTAGCTCCAAACTTTGTTTCTGCAACTCCTTCCATGGATAGTTTATTCCCTATTCTAGGGAGACATGAAGTATCCACGCATTGGTCTTTCTTGATTTTCTTGTGTTTTGGAAATTGTATCTTGGGTATTCTAAGTTTCTGGGCTAATATCCACTTATCAGTGAGTGCATATCTAGTGACTTCTTTTGTGATTAGGTTACCTCACTCAAGATGATATCCTCCAGATACATCCATTTGCTCAAGAATTTCATAAATGCATTGTTTTTAATAGCTGAGTAGTACTCCATTGTGTAAATGTACCACATTTTCTGTATCCATTCTTCTGTTGAGGGACATCTGGGTTCTTTCCAGCTTCTGGCTATTATAAATAAGGCTGCTATGAACATAGTGAAGCATTTGTCCTTGTTACCTGTTGGAACATCTTCTGGGTATATGCCCAGGAGAGGTATTGCTGGATCAATTGGTAGTAGTATGTCCAGTTTTCTGAGGAACTGCCAGACTGATTTTCAGAGTGGTTGTACCAGCTTGCAATCCCACCAGCAATGAAGGAGTGTTCCTCTTTCTCCACATCCTCACCAGCATCTTCTGTCCCCTGAATTTTTGATCCTAGACATTCTGACTGGTGTTATGTGGAATCTCAGTGTTGTTTTGATTTGCATTTCTGTGATGATTAAGGATGTTGATCCTTTTTTCAAGGATTTCTCAGCCCTTTGGCATTCTTCAGTTGAGAATTCTTTGTTTATCTTTGTACCCCATTTTTAATGGGGTTATTTGAAATTCTGGAGTTCAGCTTCTTGAGCTCTTTGGAAATATTGGATATAAGCCTCCTACCAGATTTAGGATTGGTAAAAAAAAATTCCAATCCATTGGTGGCCTTTATGTCTTATTGACAGTATCTTTTGCTCTACAGAGCTTTGCAATTTTATAAGATCCCATTTGTTGATTTGTGATCTTACAGCACAGGTCATTGCTGTTTTGTTTAGGAATTTTACCCCTGTAGAAATGGCAATTTGCAAATTCATCTGGAATAACAAAAAACCTGGGATAGCAAAAACTATCCTCAATAATAAAGAAACCTCTGGTGGAATCAACATGCCTGACCTCAAGCTGTACTACAGAGTAATTGTGATAAAAACTGCACAGGGGTACAGTGCAGTACTGGTACAGTGACAGATAGGTAAACCAATGGAATAGAATTGAAGACCCAGAAATGTACCTACACATCTTTGGTCACCTTATCTTTGACAAGGGAGTTAAAACCATCCAGTAGAATAAAGAGAGCATTTTTCAACAAATGGTACTGGCACAACTGTAGGTCAACATGTAAAAGAATGAGAATTGATCCATTCCTACCTCCTTGTACAAAGCTCAAGTGTAAGTGGATCAAAGATCTCCATATAAAACCAGAGACACTGAAATTGATAGAGGAGAAAGTGGGGAAAACCCTTGAAGATATGGGCTCAGGGGTAAAAACATGATCTTTATCTTTTCTTACTTTCACTATTTTTATATAATTTTATATAATTTTATATAATCCAATTTGCATTCTTTCCTTCTGAGAGACAAAAACAAATTCAAAAAAGGAATATTTCATTTTTACAATCTCAAAAAGGTCTGGAAAGTAGAAAGTGTCAAATCTAAAAAGTTGGGTAAATAGGGATCAAGTTTTAAATGTTAATGATGTCTTTGGGTACAGACGGTCACAAAAATTATACACAATTTCAATTATGATGTAATTAAGGCTCTGTGACCTTGCTTATTATCAGAAGATGAGTCCACTAGCCATGCTGCCATGATCATCATCAACACTGCAGACTAGAAGATAACTATTCAGTACCCTGTTCACAAATGTTTTGTGAAATGAAAAGGTGTTATCAGCTGTGCAGGACAGTCAGGATCTACAAATTCAATCAGGATTTGTTATCTCATCTCTAAGAACCTTGACTTCTCTGTGATGATTGACTTCAATGGGTAAGAGTAATTAGGATTAGTATGACTTGAAAAATGTGATACAATGGCAGTCACAGAGGAGTTCAGCAATGGCAGCCCCATTCCCTTTTAAATGTCATAGTCCATCTACCTCTTGATCATGTAATCTTGTGAAAGGAGTTTTGTTTCTTTCCATATATGTTGACTCAACTTCTCTTTCTTTTTCATCTTCCTTTCTCTCACATCTCTCACATTACCTTCCTCTATCTGAACATGAAAAATTCTACTACTAGAATATCAGCCCTGAGTGTGGATATTACCCCACACAGTGCCTCATCTGTGAGGTATTCTTTCCTGTACAAAGTTTACATTTCTGTTTACTCCCTTCTTTCACATATTTTGTTAGGTCAACCGTAAGAAAGCTGAGCTTGGGGACCTCATAACCTGTTTGAGGACCAACACAATCCTGTGTTGGGCTTGCTATAAATATTGAATAAAGAATATTCATGTCAACTGTGACATTCTACATGTATTTAATGTAGGAAACACATGAACAGGTAATTGCAAGTTAGAAAGTAAGGGACTAAGCTATTAATAGACTCCCTTAGCTCTAAAGCTCTGTCTAATAAATCATATCCTTTCAGGAATTAGTTCCCAAATCTATACTCTTTTTATAATAGGGTCTATGATGGTCTGAATGAAAATGGCCTATATAGGCTCATAGATTTGAATGACTGGTTATTAGGGTGTGGTGATATTTAACAAAGATGATGACATATGGCCTTGTTGGAGTAGGTGTGGCCTTGTTGGAGTAGGTGTGGCCTTGTTGGGGGAAGTGTGTCACTGGGAGTGTGATTTGGGGTTTCAAATGATCAAGTCAGGCCCAGTGTCTCCCTTTCTTCCTGTTGCCTGCTGACCCAGATCAGAGCTCTCAGCTACATCTCTTTATGGCTATGTTACCTGCCATGATGAGAGTGGACTGTATGTCTAAAGTGTAAACCAGCTTCAAGGACATGTTTTCCTTTATACTAGTCACCATGCTCATGGTGACTCTTTCCAGCAATAAAAAATATTGACAAAGATAACCCTCTGACTATGAGCATTTAAATGAGAAAACAAGTAATATTCTGTGTGTGTGTGTGTGTGTGTGTGTCTGTGTGTGTGTATCTGTGTGTCTTTGTGTGTCTCTGTGTGATACAGATGTGTGTATATGTACTTATTTGTATATAACAGGTTTTCAGTTTGCTCCACCAACAAAATAAGCTAATTCATGAGGAAGTAAAAATATAAAAACATAGAAGCAGGTTTATTGGGGACAGCTTTTGGGCAATTCACTGGTCTCGGGAAATGAGGCCAAAAAAGTCCCCAGGCAAACAGGGAGACTTGAGAGCAGGGGGAGGGTGGAGAACACAAACAGAGAAGAATAACCAGGGTGAAGGAGATCTGGACGTTTTTTTTATTTGCAGCATACATGTGGCACACCTGGAGCAGATGATGATGTCAACAATTGCTAGAGTGCTGATCAGGCCAGTGGAAATGCCTGTGGATTAAGGGTCTTGAGTTTGGAGCTTAATCTTATATAGGATACTCTCTCTCTCTCTCTCTCTCTCTCTCTCTCTCTCTCTGTGTGTGTGTGTGTGTGTGTGTGTGTGTGTGTGTGGTGTGTGTGTATGTGTATAGATAAGAGGTCAGCCTAGGTTACCTTTCTCTACTTTATTTTTCTTTAGAAAGAATTCTCTTACTAAACATATAACTTGACATTTCTGCTGTGATAGCCAGCCATGAAGCCCCAGAAATGCTCTTTTCATTAACGCCACAGTGCTGGACCATATAGATGTATACTGCCATGTCTAACGTACTCCATGGGTGCTAAAGAACTGATCTCAGTTCCTTATGCTTGTAAAAATAGCAGTTTTTCTGTAGAATGATCTAACAATTTTAATATGTTAATATATAAGCATCATGATCACTGTCTTACAACTTAAAAGTCATGTACAACATCCTTATTGAGATAGAAAGCAATAATAATAATAATAATAAAGCTGCTCCAGAGTACTGAGGTGTGTTTTGTGTATTTTCTACTTTCTATATTCAAAGTGCTTTGTAACCTTTGTAACACCATATTGAGAAGACAAATTTTCAGGGGTTAAGGTTTATGCAGCTTTCTATCAGAATATATATGGTGGTAAAATGGAAATGACAGCAGCTAGATTTACATTAGTGGGTAATCCAAAGTGGTTGGTATATCTGATTTGCATCTCTGAAGGCAGAATTCAAAGCCAGTCTTTCATAGGTATGCACCTGTAACCACACCTGCTTCTCTCCTCTGCTGTCTGAGATATTTTTTTTTAACATAATGATTAGAAAATGCCAGTCTAGCTACCTACAAGGGAAAGGGTTCATAGAAATCCACATGGGGCCCCGGCATTTCCAAGAAAGTTCAGCCTGCTCATGAAATGCACATTTGCTTTTCAATCTCTCAAGGAAGATTTAAGGAAGGTTTTGAAATTCTGGTAGAGTTGGTCCATGATAATTTGCTAGGCTTGCCTCATGCTTGGCTAACATTGATTTTTTTTTTATTATTATTATTATGAAAACCTGAGTGTGTAGAGAGATGCTCATGAGGCTCTGACCAGTGAGAAAAGAGGGGATAAATGTAAGCTAAGCTTATGCCCAGCACAGGAGAAGTCAACTGTATGCCCAGGGGAAACTAGACATATTTGGATTAAATATCTCATTCTGGTTTCAATTTATTTATTTATTTATTGAGAGAATCACAACATTTAAAACAGTGTTTTCTTCTGTACATTAAAATAAAAATGGCAATTCCTAATTTTATATCAAAATTTTATTGTTAACTCGCTGCAGTATTTCCTGTAATAATCTGTAGAGTTAATGTGGGGGAGGTGAGAAATACCTTATTACAATTCCCAGGACACAGTTGTATCAAGAAGCAAATGGCAAGGTAGAATCAGTCTTTAGAAATTCTTGTGATCAGACTCACCAAGACTGTGCTTTGATTCACTAGGCTTTTCTTAGAAAGCTGCTTCCTCTGTGTAATTATAGTTTTCAGATTTACTTCATAAAACAGGTAAAAGTAATAATAATAATATAACTTTGTGAATGTGGTGTGTTAATCAATATGTTCCTACCACTCAACAATCCTCACTATAAATGAGAAGATTTCACATGAATTTTAACTCATAGGACATTAATGATGATGTGAATAATACTAATATATTCCAAAAGACTTGTGCTGCTGATATCACTAAGTGGATAGTGTGGCTAATAACTGTAGCAGTAGATAATGTGCTATATATAAACTAGTAGCAATAGTTAGAAATATATTCCATACTTCTGTATCTGAAATCGCTGTGCTACCAAAGGTATGCTTTTAGGAGACATCTTCAGAAGCAGAAAGATGACTCTGTGTTGCACAATACACTGGCTTCAATTAGAACTTGTAAAGGAATTGTTCCCTTCCACCACCCTGAGACCAAGAGTGCTCAGTACCCTGAAAGGTGCTATGAAGAATAGGTTTCTAGAAACTTTTAGGAAGCCCAACTCATAAGGTAATATTGTTTCCTCAAATGTAATTGAAGAAAATAAATAAAAATATATTTATAGCTAATTTTATTTTGAGAAACCAATATGGGGGTTTGAAAAGGACACTTGATTTTACTTGTAAAACACTAGATATATATTGGTTTATTGCTAGTAGAGGCTGGCAGGAAATGGGCCAGTTTCTCTCAAAGGTTCTAAGAAGATGAGGCTATGGGATTTTAAAGGGGGTAGGGGTTACTCTTATAGTTAATTCACTCAATAAATCTGTATAAATTATTTTAAATGTTATTTCTAGAAAAGGTACTAGTTTAAATATCTGCTACTGACATTACAAGCTAAACCACATAGATTACTTATTACAAATGAACAGAATGTATGTAAATTTATATGTTAGCTCACAAAATGCAAGTAGGTAATGAACAAGTGTACTAATAATCATTGATAGTAAGAAAATATTTATTCCAAAGATGTGTACATTAGATCAAAACTTTTATTTAAACAGTTTCTACACTTTCTCATCTGATAAATGACAATAGAAACAACATTCTTTATTTGATTAGCACTGATAAATGTGGTCGTTTTGGATCCCAAATTCCTGCTGACTCAAGATGCTAAAATAAGAAACAAAAAGTCACAAATAATGAAGCAAAACACAGGATGAGAGAAGGAGGATAGATTTGTTTATTTACAACATGCATCTGGAGACACAAGAGCAACTTGCAAGGGGTCAGCTCTCTCCTCTTACTTTGCAGAACCTGGGATCAGACTCAGGTCCCTGTCAGGCTTGGAAACAAGTGCCTTTACCTGCTGAGCCATCTTGCCAGCAGCCTCTCTTGCAGTTACTTTAAATAGCATGATCTGCTATTGGCAGACAGAATTGGCGTTGTTTCTTGGGGAATAGTGAAGCATATGTACATGTCATGGACAATCTGTTTGTAAAACACTTAATGGTGAGTTTGAGTCAAATATATCTCTCCAAAGCACAATCTCTGTCTAGATTGTGAAAATATCTTTTCCACCAGGAAGGAGAGTGATGGCTTCTGTATCACCGTGAAGGTGTGCTACCAATTCACTGCTTATCAGTGGAACTCGATAAAAATGAAATAAAATGAATTAAAATAGCAAGGCCAGCCTGTGTATATAGGGCTCTGACAGAAACAAGCACAAACATACTGCAAGATTTACACAAAGGGCATAAATAAATAAATAATAAAAAAGAATTTGCAAAGTAGCTTAAAGCTATAGGAATTCTCTTCTGACAAATGTTCCTCTTTGGTTCTCACTAAAAAGCCAAATAAATCCCATTAGCTCCTTAATTGTATGGAAATTTTGTCATTCTTAGTGAGCCAGCTGACCTGATTTTAAGAATAAAGGTCCCATAAATAATTGATCAAATTGACAGTTTCTAACTTTAGATGAGTCCCCCCAAAATCAGATATGTTTCTAGAGCAATGTATTTAAGTCTTGACAAGGTTAATTCTTGATGGGTCATGGAAATTTGAAATTTCCTGAGAATGTTTTGGTCTCTACTAGTGGATCACTTGGACAACCATGCAATATGAATTCTGGTATTTATTTCACTTGCTTTATCCAAACACCTGAGCATTTGGTAGTAGTGTTGGATGTAGTGTTCTCAGAGGTTCTGCCCTGCAGCGTCGCATGTTCCATCTGACCTTGATTTTGAGGCAGAGGTGTTACTTCACCAAAAGGCTTGTAAGAATTATTTGCATATGTTGAGCTAGAACTGTCTCCTTGAGCTCATGTTTCATTTATGGAAGGAAAGACACAGTAAACGAAAGTTGTTGCACTGCCACGTGTGCAGTGCCGTGAGCCTCATGCTGTTCAGCACAGTGAATATTGACACTTAGGAAGGTTTCTTAGTGCCATGGCTGTGAACTACCCATGAGACACACCTTTAGAAGTGTAGCCTCAAGGATGACACTATCACTTTAGTTCCTCTTTATACTATTTTTGTATACTGCCTTGGAAAATCGTATCCTCTGCGCTTATGCTCTGTGAGTCTACTGTCATAATCACTGGAAAATCACCTTCCAACTGAAAAGGTATTTTGACAAATTCAAAAAAACCTCAACCATTGGAAAATTTGAATTTGCAATTTGACAGAAGATAAGGATCTCATAAGTAACTGTAAAACTATTTCCTTGCTGGGACCTCAATCTGCCAATGCAATTATGCAACCTATTTCATTTTCTTTTCTTTATTTCTGTTATCTTCTGCTTTGACAGGAACCGCTTTTGTACTACAGTGTCCAACTCTGCCAGTCCAGTTATTTAGATATACACATAACCAGGTCACCATGTTCAGGATATTTTTCAAAGTGTGTTATAACACTTACCCATAACACAGAACCAGTTAATTTATGGAAAGTGGGTGGCTGAGTCTGAATGACAGCAGAAAAATGAATTTGAAAGAACAATCCTTCATAAATATTACTCGAGCATTAATGTGTGACTAGTCCTGTGAGATAAACGGTGGAAATTGTTAAATATGCCCTTGGGAGCTCGTGGCAAATAAAGGGGCTCATATATAAATGATGCAAAAAAAAAAAAAAAGAAGTAAATAAACCCATGAGTAGGGTTGAAGTTAAATAGCAGCACACACAAACTCTGTTCAAAGAGAAAGTAAATATGTAACTTGTTCTTCATGGGGAGATTCAGAGAATCCTGCCTAGAATCCCCCCAAAATTGGACAGGGAGGAGACAGTTGGGGAGTAAGAGAGTATCATGTCATCCTGAAATAAAATTTAGCTAAACAGTTTGTTTTAAATGTGTTACTTTTAGGATGAAATAAAATCAAGAGTACAATACTATACAAAGAAGGGAAGAAAATACAAAACAAAGAAGAATTCCATAAAAATCCCCCAAACCATAGGGAATATATATTTCCTATTCTTTCCAAAGAAGCCTAGCCAAATACACGCTGTCCTAGATGCTCTTACAATTTGACATTCCTTATATGGAGAGTTGAGATCATCTCCTCTTGAATTTGTGCACACTTGGAACTCTGAAGGAAATGATTTCATATGACTACTGAGCTAGGATCTAAAAGGCAGTAGGCTTTTGAGAAAGCTAAGAGAAAACTGAATGTGTAAATGAGAGTATACCCAGCTGAAGTCTAATGAGAGAATGGAGAAGACTTCCATTAATGGAGAGTCTAATCAGGGAATTGAAACTGCATTCCTTCTACATTACAATAAGGAAGCAGCGGTACACTAGTTGGACATGTAATACTATCTAGCTAAGCCTGATGAAACACTGGAAATATGCTAAGACAGGAAAATGGGTGCTGTCATTTTTAGCCAGAAAATTTCAAGGTGACTGATTACACAACAATATCTTGCTGGGTAGGTATTTTGATGTGGTGGATGAGTATTTTATCCATGTTAGTGTGTTGTGTGTGTGTGTGTGTGTGTGTGTGTGTGTGCACGCTATGGGGAAGACTTTACTGGTGACTTGGTGAGTAAATCCAGGGTCTGTGTGTGCTAATAATGTGTTCTGTCATTGAGTCATACATCACCATTATTCATATGTTTTTCCATCACTATTTCCTTTGGAAACTATAGGACTCATTTTAATTTAAACTGAAAGAGTATATGAGAGTGTATAAAATAAAAATTATATTGCTAAAATTATGAAAATGTTTCATGTTATTGTTATTAACATCAAATTATATCTAATATTGTTAGTAGTAACAATTTCAAAGTTTTGATAAAAAATAAATCACAGTTTTGCAATATTGACATAAAGTCTAATGTAGCATGAAAATAGATTTTCTTTAAAAAAATAAAGTCACTGGTTCTTTCTATAACATTCTTGGTTTGTTTCCTACATTTATAATTGGGAAAATAATTTCTCTTAGACATTAGTAGAAATAAAACATATATACAAATACTTAATTATGTATGCAATTTCTTTTCAGTTTCCAGGTCAAGGAATTAAATTATGTTACATCTTTAAAAGTGAAGAAAAAATGTTGTATAAATGTACTCAGAAAACAAGCTACACCCTTATTTAAAAAGCTTGAGTTCATATGATTGCACTCATTTAGTGGCCTTTAAAAATTATGTCATCCTTCTGAGACTCACTCTTCTAACTTACAATTATTATTATCACTTCTTGATCAAAAGTTTTAGCCAGTAAATACTTTGCTTTCCTTGCTGTGGTGAAAGAGTCAGTGAATCTACATCTTTTGGCTGTATAATCATCACACTAGTATGGAAAAAAAAATGGGTGAATGGGATCTTGCTCTGATTTCATTTTCCTGGGACACCCAGTCTAGTAAATTATATATTCTTATAGTACACGAGGTATCCAACAGAACTAAGGTTTAGGACTGTGCTTTACTCGTTCCTAAGACCATTGACATATACCAAACGCGTTTACTTTGCTAGTTCTTTAGAGTGCAGGGTCATTGGGTTGGTGCTTTCAGGTCATAGCAATATTCAGACTGTTACATATGTTTTTCTCCCCATTGAGCCAAAGTAAAGTGTGAAATTCATGTTTTCTGTTTCTGTGATTTATGCTATTGAGAACAGTTTCTCCTTCTGTAGTTTGTACTCATTTTGTTTAATTACCTTCACATTTAAATTTGGTTAATTTGAATGTATAATGGCAATTACAGCCTTTTTTTTCACCAGAAAAGAATTTTAGGACAAAAAGTTCTCAAAAAAATTACCCCTGTGTTCTACATATAGTACTTTAAACATCGTTCTGTGGTTGACCCATGTTCTTAGCAAAATATCTTGGTTTGATGAAGGACTCTTAAGTTGCCATTTAGCTGTCTACATTTTAACTTCATTTCATGTTGGTAACAAAATATGTAATGTGTGTGTGTGTGTGTGTGTGTGTGTTATAAATATATAAAATGATTTAGTAATTCCTCAATTCTGTTTTTATATCTCTAATATTTTAATTTACATATTGGGTCAACAATATTTTTTCTATAAAAAGCGAGGTATCAAATATATTCAGATTACAGAGCACATGATTTCTATCCAAGAATGTAACACAAACAATTAAGTACAAATTAGGAATAGCTTCCTTCATTAAACTCAGACACTATGGCATAGGACAGCTAGTGCCTACTTAAGGGACCCTGATATAGCTGTCTCATACAGAAGTGGATGCTCATAATCATCTATAAGAGGGAACACAGGGCCCACAATGGAGAAGCTAGAGATAGAACCCCAGGAGCTGAAGGGGTCTGCAACCCTATAAGAGGATCAACAATATGAACTAACCAGAACCCCAGAACCCGTGTCTCTAGCTCCATATGTAGCAGAAAATGGCCTAGTCTGTCATCATTGGGAAGAGAGGCCCCTTGGTACTGCAATCTTTATATGCCCCAATACAGGGGAATGCCAAGGCCAAGAAGTGGGAGTGGGTGGACAGGGGAGCAGGGAGGGAGGAGGGGGGAGGGGACTTTCGGAATAGCATTTGAAATGTAAATTAAAAAAATATCTAATAAAAAAATTGGAAAAAAAAGAAATTTGGAAATGGAAAAAAAAAAAAGGAATAGCTTCCTTAAACTAAGACTTTATAAGGGCAGTGATTCAGTGGATAGTCTATTGGGCTTTAGTCAGCAATCCTACACCATCTAAGAATGATAACTGAGAAAAGTAGGATTTACACAAGCTGAGGTCCTGGGATATTGTTTAATAGCTCCCAAAAGTTTGATCAGATAATTGCCCTGCATTGCCTAAAGTTTGACATACTTAAGAATAACAAAGGGTTATGATATTAGGAACGATGCCAAGAGAAAAGGTGTTAATTAGGTCCTGAAGGGGAGGTCTCCAACCGTTATGACTGTGGTGTAGAGACCAAATGCACTGAGCAAGATTTCAACAGTTGGACATTTAGCTTTAGTTTCTCATTCTACCCTGCATCCTCATATGTATTCCAGCCCACCCCACCTCAACTTGTGTTCAGTCCTTTGCTCTCCTGCATGTAATTCTGTTCGTTCTTGTGTCTTCTTTTCACTTTTTCTGTCTAGTGACAACCTCTTTAATTGACAGTATAGATGATGTCTGTCCTGCTATACTCATCCCAAAGCCCCAAGCTCTTCTTGATTGTTTGTTTTTATTTCACCTAGGTTTTAAAAGAATATGAATAGCTCAATATAATACAAGCATTTGCTACCATGACAGGCAATTTTTTTCCATTCATTTTATCCTGCTTTTCCTCTTTCTGATAAGATGAAATTTGGTTAAGATTGGAAGATGTCATATTTTTCTGTGAATCCCCAATGAGACCAAAAAAAGTGGTATAAAAAAGCCTCTTAGTTCAAAGCCTTTATTAATTGGTTCCTGTATTTCAGAGGCCTGGTGAACATCTATCAAAATCTTGTACTAGAAAAAACAAAAACAAAAACAAAAAAAAAAACAAAAAAAACCCCCCAAAAAAAACCCCCAAAAAACGAAGAAACTTATCTTGTAAAAGTAAATTCAATTTGCACCTAATTTATAGTTCATAATTTAATTCACATTTTATCACATTTGTTAAGTTCAAAGATCTAAAAAAAATAATGCTTGGTTTACATAGTATAGAAATCTATGAAAACTTCTTTTAACACAAAGCTTTGTGTTATATGAGATAAATTGCCAGAGCACCCTCTTAGAGGCAAAGGAGAGGGGCATGGGTGGGTTGGATTCATGGAGGAAAGACTGGAAGCAGGGGCAACATTAGAAATGTAAACAAATAAAATAAGAAAAAAAAATTAAAAAATAGGTTTTCCAAAGAAATTTGTACTTGCTAGATTCTAGGCTAAACCTTCAAACTAATACAAACATAATAGACTTGATAAAAGAATTTTTTTCTAAAGATGAGGTAATGGGGATTGTGCTAGCAATAGCTATAACAATGCACTGGCTTGTGTACCGTTGAGCATACTAAGTTCTGGGTTGCTATTTTGTATATTTGTTGCTTATTAAAATATGACATTGATATCATATATGCAGAAAATTTATATGACAAAATAATGTCATGAAAATCATCTAAATATTGACAAAGTTGCTTTTAAATTTCTCAGTTTGAAAATCTCATTAATATACATCACCATACTGCAAGAGTATTCAACTTACTGCTCAGCTTGCAGTTCTCTTATATTATGCTTCATAAGCGATTGTCTTAATGCAAATATACAAATAAATGAATACATACATAAAATATAACTCCCACATTTTATGTTCTGACTTACATTTAGATCTCAAATGAAACAATATGTATGCCAAAATGAGCTGTTGAGTAGCAGACAATCGAATTNAAAGTACTCTACTCTATTTGTTTCTTTATCCTGTGAATTCCATTGTAATTTTAGAGACATATTTCAATGCTAAACACAAGTTTCTTTCAGATGTACAATTCTAGATGTACAACATCATTCACAATCTCTCTAGCTTCTCCAAAATTATTTGAGGCATAAGAAAAAACAAAAAGACTGAGGAAACAGTGAAAGAGCACTTATTAAAATTGAGTCATTGTCTAGAAGTAAATAATCTTAAAAGGCTGAATCTACTTGGGCAGAGTAGATGCCATTCAACAACATATTCACTCAACAAATATTTTTAGCCTCTTATCCTTTTAAGAACTTATTCTTCAAAGCCTTTATTGATTTTCTCTTAAGTTGAAATTCCTCAGGATTTTTTTTTTTCTGTCTTCAGAATTACGCTGTGTTTGGGATACCTGCATGATGTGCAATGACTTTCTCTAGGATACAAGAGGCAAGAGTCTCCCATAATCATTAATGAGGAGTTGAGGACATCTGGATAGCAGTTTTGCTGTACACGTGGATAGAATATAGAAAAAGTTGCATAGAATTCTTGTTAACATGGGGGCAGTCTCAGTCAGCTTAGTTGTAAAGAAGTACAAAGAAAACAATACTTTTTTAAAATCTAAATTATATCTGTTATTCTGTTATTAAATGAGTAAACGAATGCTTTTACTTCATCTGAAATCCAATCTACCAAGAGAGGTTTCAGTAGAAAGATTCCTGTGTAAATTCATTCTTGCTCTAGAGTAACCGTGCTGTGTAGCAATAGTGGAAAGAATCTCGATGTATAATACTTAATCAGATGACCATAAAGACCAATAGAAATTATTTATTTCTAAAGTTAATGGGTGTGCACTTTAGACATAAGTCTTGTTTCAAATGTGGCAAATTCATGCATACAGATCCAACTTCTTCCTGTGGTGCCTTTTGGCTTTTTGTTTGTTTGTTGTTATTCTTGTTGTATTTCATATTTTTACTTAGAATACAGATGAATGTGTTCATGCACGTCATTTCTCCATAGGTATATCCTTGTATATTAATTTGACTGTCCATTTCCTTTTGTATCCTGCTACCACCCTGTTCCAATGCAAGTAGCCCCGATTCTTCATACATATCTAATATCCCTGCATAGGAGAAAGAATGCACAATATTTGCATGTTTGCGCTTTCCAACTTATATTCTCCTGTACACACCACTCCCTTAATCATCAGGAACATGCAAATCAATAGTACATTGAGAGTCCTTCTCACTGTGTGTGAATGAGAATGGCTATTATTTAAAAAAAAAAAAAAACAGAAACAAAAACAAAAACAAAACCATTGTCTTGTATACAAGGATGAAAAGAAAAACTTCATTCCCAATATGACTGTATACTGGTGAAGTGAAAGGTGTCCCCTAAAACTAACAATAGAATCATCACTGCACCCTTGTAAATCATTCTTGAATAAAGAGCCCAAACCATCCAAGACAGAGCACAAGACATTTATTTTTTTTCAACTTTTATTTATTGTTTGGTAATATCTTACATGATATAAATACAAATGTATTTATATCATTACTCATGTCCTCTTCCATCATAGTCTTCTTTATTTTATAACAGACTGAGTTTAATTCCAATTGCCTGTTTGTTTATGAATGTAAGTCACCATCTATTACAGCATGGGTCATACCACTTAAGACACTGACTCTTCTTCCTCAAGGGGTTGTAAATGGCAAACACCTCCACTAAATAAATAAATAAATAAATAAATAAATAAATAAATAAATAAATAAGACAGTGTATCTAAACTGTTGTCAATCATTTTTTAATTATTTGAAGTACTTTCAACTATTCAGCATTATTGATTTCTATCAAAGCTATGGTAAAGCCTCATGAGGTCCTTCCTTCTTCATACTGGAGTTATTGACTGCATTGATGTTGTGACTGATCCATTATTGTCAGCCATAGTATTCAGGTTTGTGTAAAACTTTTGATGGCTTTTCTCCCACAGAAAATAACAAAACATATTCCAGCATTGTGAAAGCTACCCAGCAGATAGAAAACCTCTAGGTTAGTCCTGCGATCACTGTCTATGGTGTCTTGAGCAATAGGTTCTACAAACAACAAATAGCAATAGATGTAATCTATATTGTTTTGGGGAGTCACTGAGAACACCTGACTGACAACTCATAACACAGGACATCTTATATGTGGCTCTGAACTCCTTGCCTGATAAGCTATATCACTTATGAACATCTATAATGTTGTACAGTCACAATCATAGTCACAGTCCCTTTAGTCCCAGAAATTCCGGGTCTCAAATGAGCACAGAGCAGGTGGCTGTATTTCATAGTTTGCTGTGGCTGTTTTGAACTAAAAGAACTGAGTAAAACTGAGGACATTTTTAGGTGTCATGATTCAAATAAAGGTCACCGGCTGCTTATTATGCAAATTTTATTTATTTGGTTATGGTTTTGTCATTAGAGGACATTTAAACGCAGAAATTTCAAAAGCTGTGATAGAATCAATAATGTTGAATAGTTCAAAGTACTGCAAGTAATTTAAAAAATGATTGACAACAGTTTATATACATGGTCTTATTTTTAACTCTTTTTTTTCTAGCCTCTGACACATCCCGACAAAATTACTGTACATAATCAAAACACCACTCAATAAATCCACATGTGCACACTCATGTTCAAATGAATTTGATACAAAAGCAAGATATTCCCTATCTGCTTTGAACATTGCATTAAAATTGTAAAAGAAAAAATTAAAGATTCCTTACTGACTGTACTTGAGTTGATTTCTGAAGTTATTAAGCCATGCAAGATGATGTGAATTATCTTTAAAATAATATTCAGCCAACAAATATAGAAGAATGAAATCACAATTTAAAATACCATCTTTCAAGCGACTGTATAGCTATTCATTCAGGCAGCAATACCAATGGGTTCTAAAAACGACCTACAACAAAGAACATTCACAGATTTTACCTCATACTGCATTGATGAATTTAGCGACTCTTTGTCTTGCCTGATATGGTAACAGTGTTTATTAAATGGAAATTTCCATGGGGCATACATGCTGCTGATTTCTTTTTTTTCCAATTTTTTTATTAGATATTTTCTTAATTTACATTTCAAATGCTATTCCGGAAGTCCCCTCCGCCTCCCCCTTCCCTGTTCCCCTGTCCACCCACTCCCACTTCTAGGCCCTGGCTTTCCCCTGTATTGGGGCATATAAAAATTGCAGTACCAAGGGGCTTGCTTCTCTTCCCAATGATGGCCCACTAGGCCATCTTCTGCTACATATGGAGCTAGAGACACGGATTCTGGGGGTTCTGGTTAGTTCATATTGTTGATACTCTTCTAGGGTTGCAGACCCCTTCAGCTCCTGGGGTTCTATCTCTAGCTTCTCCATTGTGGGCCCTGTGTTCCCTCTTATAGATGATTATGAGCATCCACTTCTGTATGAGACAGCTATATCAGGGTCCCTTATGTAAGCACTAGCTGTCCTATGCCATAGTGTCTGAGTTTAATGACTGATTATGGGATGGATCCCCTGTGGTGGGGTAGTCTCTGTATGGTCAATCCTTTCATCTTAGCTCTAAACTTTGTCTGTGTAACTCCTTTCATGGGTATTTTGTTTCCTCTTTACAGGAGGAATGAAGTATCCATGAGCTGGTCTTCCTTCTTGATGTTCTTGTGTTTTGCAAATTGTATCTTGGATATTCTAAGTTTCTGGGCTAATGTCCTTTTATCAGTGAGTGCATATCCAATGACTTCTTTTGTGACTGGGTTACCTCACTAAGGATTATATCCTCCAGATACATCCATTTGCCCAAGAATTTCATAAATTCATTTTTTTAATAGCAGAATAGTACTCCATTGTGTAGATGTACCACATTTTCTGTATCCATTCCTCTGTTGAGGGACATCTGGGTTCTTTCCAGCTTCTGGCTATTATAAATAAGGTTGCTATGAACATAGTGGAACATGTGTCCTTTTTACCAGTTGGAACATCTTCTGGGTATATGCCCAGGAGAGGTATTGCTGGATCCTCTGGTAGTACTATGTCCAATTTTCTGAGATAATGCCAGACTGACTTCCAGAGTGGTTGTACAAGCCTGCATTTCCACCAGCAATGGAGGAGTGTTCCTCTTTCTCCACATCCTCACCAGCCTCTGCTGTCCCCTGAATTTTTGATCTTAGCCATTCTGACATGCTGCTGATTTCTAATTGACACGGTTATCCTAAGAAATACATTTAAAAAAAAAAAAAACTTTAAAAGACCTAATTTCTAGTGTTTGGAAACTACTGAATGCATGAATGTAAGAGTATCCTTTATTCCCTAGGTATACTTGTTTTGGAGGCTTCATGGTGAATAAACTTTTCCCTCTGGCTGCTGGTTCAATTCAGCTCTTAGGACTCAAAACTTCTCTCCAAGATGAATGATTCAAACTTGCTTCTCTCAACTTCTGATTTAATAGCTCTGCTTGGCCTTGAACCAACTCTAGTGATCTCTTCTAGTCTTCTGGCTCCTTCTCAGCCTATGGCTTGTTCTGTGTTAATCTGCAGCCCTCTGAAAGAAGCTGAGAAGTGCAATCCTGTAGGATGAATTAATCAGGACCCCCGCCATCTCTCAAACACTGGACAACCAAACAGACAGCATACACCAGCTTATACGAGGTCCCCAACACACATACAGCAGAGGACTGCTGGGCCTGTGTTCATTCAGAGATGATACACCTAATCCTCAAGAGACTGGAGGCCCCAGGGAGTTTAGAGGTCAGGTTGGGTGGGGTAAGAGGGTTGGATATCAACATGAAGACAGAGGTGGGAAGGAGGTATGGGGTGTGGATCAGTTTGAGGGTAGACAGGAGTATGGGGAACAAAATATGGAGGGTAAAAAAATTAATTAATTAAAAAATCTGTCCCAACAAAACTACATCTGAACTAACTAGTTCACCCAGAGTTCAAGTCTCTAGCTGCATATGTAGCAGAAGATGGCCTAGTTTGCCATCATTGGGAAGAGAGGCCCCTTGGGTCATGCAAACTTTATATGCCCCAGTACAGGGGAACGCCAGGGCCAAGATGTGGAGTGGGTGGTTAGTGGAGCAGGGTAGGGGATGGGGGAGGGTATAGGGGACTTTCGGGATAACATTTGAAATGTAAATGGAGAAAATATCTAATAAAAATTGGAAAAAAATAAAAAATAATAAAAATGTACTACCCTAAAAAAAAAACAAACTACATCTTCTTTCTCTTCTTCTCTTCTTCTCTTCTTCTCTCTCTCTCTCTCTCTCTCTCTCTCTCTCTCTCTCTCTCTCTCCTCTCCACACTCTTTTCTTATGTAGCCTCTTTCCTGTACTGTTCCCATGAAAGTTAAGCATATCCTATCTCTGATTCATTTAGGTCAATTTTTTTCTGATTCTAAAATTTGTCTGACTTGTCACATTCAAACAACCAACTTTATTTTCATTGTTTAGGATTGAAGGGGTGTTCTAGTACTACTTGAGGATCCAACAATACCTCTCCTGAGCATATATCCAGAAGATGATCCAACTGGGAATAAGGATACATGTTCCACCATGTTCATAGCAGCCTTATTCATTATAACCAGAAGCTAGAAAGAACCCAGATGTCCCTCAACAGAGGAATGGATACAGAAAACGTGGTACATTTACACAATGGAGTACTACTCAGATATTAAAAACAATGAATTTATGAAATTCCTAGGCAAATGGATAGATCTGGAGGGTATCATCCTGAGTGAGGTAACCCAATTACAAAATAACTCACATAGCATGTACTCACTGATAAGTGGATATTAGCCCAGAAACTCTGATTACCCAAGATATAATTTGCAAAACACATGAAACTCAAGAAGAATGAAGATCAAAGTGTGGACACTTTACCCTTTCTTAGAATTAGGAACAAAGCACATATTGAAGGAGTCACAGAGATCAAATATGGAGCTAAGACAAAAGGATGGACCAACCCGTGACTGCTGCAGCTGGGTACCCATCCCATAATCAGCCACCAAATGCAGACACTATTGCATATACCAGCAAGATATTGCTGAAAGGGCCCTGATATAGCTGTCTCTTGTGAGGCTATGCCAGTGCCTGGCAAACACAGAAGTAGATGCTCACAGTCAGATATTAGATGGAACACAGGGTTCCCAATAGAGGAGCCAGAGAAAGTACCCAAGTTGCTGAAGGTGTCTCCAACCCTATAGGTGGAAGAACAATATGAACTAACCAATACCCCCAGAACTCATATCTCTAGCTGCATATGTAGCAGAAGATAATTGGCCATCATAGGAAGAGAGGCCGCTTGGTCATGCCAACCTTATATCCCTCAGTACAGGGGAACACCAGGGCCATGATGTGAGAGTGGGTGGGTAGGGGAGTCAGGGAGGGGATGGGGGAGGATATAGGGGACTCTTGGGATAGCATTTGAAATGTAAATGAATACAATATCTAATAAAAATTGGAAAAAATAAAAGAATGTGTCTGTATTCTACTCAGAGTGATTAAGGGTATGTCACCCAGACCAGCTGGATCACACAGACCCAGATAATTTTGGGGCATAATTCCTTGCCAAAGTAGTCATGTTGCTAGATTTTCATCTACACATGAATTAGGTATAGAACTTAAATTGATCAGGTGATCTATTTAAATACAGAGTATGACAAAATTAAACTAGGTTTTATCACAAAACTGAGATATAGTTTGATGGTGCCCACTGTATATGTGATCCTGTGTTGATAAATTCACCTTAGCAAATAACTCTATTTTCTTCTTGGCAAAGAGATGACATCATGAGTTATATGACTTGTGTTTCCTCACAAAAGTGCATTTGTAAATTAGATTTATAGATACAATTTGTGTTAGATATTATGTTCTTTCTTAATTTTTATTAAAATTTGTATACTTGTAGGTAAAATTATATTTTATCTATATACATTTGACACTATAATGTAGTATTCAATCTACTGAAGGTGTATATACAAAATATATCAATGAAACATATGTTCTCACTTGTATTTAACATAGAATTGAAGAAGAAGGTTTAATTAGTTTAAATCAACTTAGAAAAACACCATTTTGTGAAAAGCATCTCACTTACATGATCTTTGTGTCCCTCAAGAAAGCTAAGTAACACATTCAAGATATGAGCTCTTTCATGAACATAATTGGAAAAATATATTTCATTTATGATGATAAAATCATATACTAATTTTTTCAACATATAATAAATAAATTTCTTCTAGTTAGCCAAACTTCAAACTTTTGAAGAATAACATGATGCCCTTACAATAAAAGCTTGTCTTTACATATCTTAGTGCATATATTATCTTAGTACATATCTTAGTACATATATTATCTTAAAGGAAAATTTTTGCATAGTAACAATGACCTGGCAGCACAAATAAAGTTCTCAAACCAAAGTTCATATCTTTCTTTATCATGGTTATAATACCTTCAAGGAATCATTGGTGTTATTATCATAGTAAAATTACTTTATTTAAGACAATAATCAGTCACTAAACTCAGACACTCTTGCATAGCACAGCAAGCATTTATTGAAGAGACCCTAATATAGCTGTCTCGTACAGAAGTGGATGCTCACAGTCATCTATATGATGGAACATAGGGCCCACAATGGAGAAGCTAGAGATAGAACCCCAGGAGGTGAAGGGGGTCTGTAACCCTAGAAGAGGAACAACAATATGAACTAACCAGAACCCCAAGAACTCGTGTCTCTAGCTCCATATGTAGCAGAAGGTGGCCTAGTCAGCCATCATTGGGGAAGGATGACCCTTGGTATTGCCATATTTATATGCCCCAATACAGGGGAACGCCAGGGCCAAGAAGTGGGAGTTGGTGGGCAGGGGAGCAGGGTGGGGGGAGGAGAGAGGGAACTTTCGGAATAGCATTTGAAATGTAAATTAAGAAAATATCTAATAAAAAATTGAAAAAAAAAAAGACAATCAACCTTTATTAATAAAACTGCCAAATACTTGTTACCTACAGAGTTTCAACTTCTAAGAGGGCAATTTGGCAATATCTGTCAAATGCCTTAAAATTTTGTATATCACTTCAATGCACTATGTCACCCTATGGTCACCAAGTCAAAATAAGTGAAAAATGTGTATATGGTAGCATATTTATTTTAATGCATCTGAAAGTTCAAGAAAAAAATAAGATGTTCTTGAACATCTTTATAAATGTTACACAGTCCTGAAATATAGAGTTCAGCTTTGTTAAAATAAATTTATCATAAAGAAATGATTTTTCTGGTATATTGTTTACTGTGAATAGAATGTTCCAAAGTTACATGATGCAAAGCTTCTGTCTTTAGCAATGATGCATCTGTCTATTTATGCATTTTTATAGTGTTTAGGTATGTATGTATGTATGTATGTATGTATGTATGTATGTATGAATATATAAAGAAAAATATACACTGTGGGATAAGATTATATGACTTTCATTGACTGTTAAAAAATTCCTTATGGAAATTAGATAAGAATTTTATGAGGGAAACACTCTATAATCATTTGAAAATAAACATAAGAAGAATAGATTTTTGAATCATATCTTTCTGAAAATTTGAGGGCAGTATGTACTTCATTGGTTTAATACTTACATGTTGTGTGTAAGGTCTGTTTTCATCCTAAGCACTACAAAACAAATCCAACAGGAAAAAAAGGCATATACCTTCCCAAACAGGAGAGAAGTAACATAATGTATATGATTATAAACTAAATATTTATAATCAAGGTAGGTAAACTAAAATCCAAACCAAACCCAGACATTATTGTGGATGTCAACTAGTGCTTGCTAACAGGAGCCTGATATAGCTGTCTCCTGAGAAGCTCTGCCAGAGTCTGACAAATACAGAAGTGGTTGCTCCCAGCCAACCATTGGACTGAGCACGGCTTCCTCAATGAAATAACTAGAGAAAGGACTGAAGGAACTGAAGAGGTTTACAACCAGAGAATCTCTACTTGAAAGCATTTCCACAGAAATTATCTAGAGGCAACACTGAATTTTTTTCTTGTCTCATATGTGTTTGTGACATCACCATATACCATTTACCTTGAGATAAGTTTGTCAAGATCTCTAGATGATACAATGTTGTTTTATTTAAAAAGAATAGGGATGATATCTACTTTATAGAATAGTGCAAGTTAATGAGAAAATAAACCTGGCATTTGTATTGATTCTGTCTCATGACAGTGATTACTTAAACCTCTAACTAAGCATGTGCTGTGTGTACACAATTACTCAATTTTAAATTAAAAAAAGGAAAATTCAAATATTTAGTCACTCACCCTAAAGTAAAAATTCTAAACAATCCCTGACAACCGTATAGTTTTATCACTGCTTTCAAAATTATTCAGATTTTATAGAAGACTGTCTCAAATTGATTGCCAGGAGTTGAGACTTTTGTCATTTTGAGATTTAAAAATAAAAGCTTGTGGCCTCAAAAATCTGATCATCTGAAGCAACATTATGGCATGAGGTTGTCACTGGTATGAACAACAGGGAGTCCATGAGGGAGACTGTTAGAGAACTACATAGACATTCAGACTGCTTTTTCTAACATTTATCAACCTTTAACTGATGAAGGACTACACATACCTTTTCCATCTTAATTCCCAAATTTATTTCTAAAGACAAGTAGAACTGTTTCTATTTTATCAATTGTATCAGTGTTTAAAGAAAAATAGAGTACAATTCAGGTGTAAACCCTGCCAGCCTAATCCTCAAATTTACCTCTAAAGACAACTAGAACTGTCTCTTTCTTTCTTTTTATCAAATGTATCGGTATTTAAGGGAAATGTGGTACAGTTTAGGGGTAAATCCTGGAAGCCTTCAGGAGGACATTGTAAAAGTCACCTTTTAAATGAGTCATGTAACATAAATTACAGCTTATTAAGAAAGGCAACAATAATTGAAGTGGTCTAGTGAACTAAGGAAACTGCCCTCAAGGCCACCGAAGATCTTAGAGTCATAGAAATTAGAAAACATACCCAATGTCAAAATTAAATAACTAAATGGGAGAGAAGCATGAGTTGATCCAATGTTAATTCGATTTATGACTAGATTTTGTTGTTATCAGTGTTTCAGTCCATCACATCAAGGCAAAAGAGAGTGGAAACAGGCTTCAGAGAACTTCAAGGTCATGGAACTTTCATCTTAGAAGTTCTGCTTGTGATCAAGAAAGAACTTACTGGCATTTAATAATTATAGTCAGTATAAATTTTGAAGGAATGATTAAATCACCTCTTTCTGTTATGTGCTGTCAATTATGAACTGTAGCACACATAAGGACAAATATTACTTTATCCTATTCATCTGTGTATTCAAGCTTTGGAATTTAAGTGAAATCTTGTTAATGACTTTAAACTATTCACAATGGAATATTTAGTGGAATACAAAGTAATTTACAAATAACCTAAATATTACAAATATAAATCTTTTAAACATATATCGATGAGGCCATTTGCATTTAGTTGGTGTAATGCATTCAATAATTTCATAGAAAGATGCATAGTCAGTCTTTCTTTTGCCTAAGTCATTAGTACTACACTTGTTTCTAAAGTAATAAATAATTTAATGACTAAATGATTATATATTATTTTAGTCCAAAGCTTTACATATTTTGCAAAACAAAAATTCTGTAACAGTTGCACATTTAGAGGATCAATCATCTAAAATATAACTACTTTCCAAAAACAGCACAATATATTTATGGATAAATCAAATAAAGGAGACAGAGAGAGAGAGAGAGAGAGAGAGAGAGAGAGAGAGAGAGAGAGGGGGAGAGAGAGAGAGAGAGAGAAGACAGCTAACAAAAGATTTCCTTCTCCTATTTATGAAGGATGTTCCTGTTTAGGTACACTTAAGAATCCCATTAGACTGTGGGCAGTCTATTCATGGGATAAATCCATTAGAAGTACATTTTGACCATTTTACAGAGATAGTGGTATTATCATTTTATTCTTCTGAATGGAAAAATAAATTTGCAAAGTATTAAAAAGTAACTTGATCATGAGATTTTTGTCAGAAACTGTAATGTCTGGCTTAGATCCAGTCATTTCCTGAATCTCAGCTTGTTAGGATTTCCCAACAACAGAATTATGCACAATCCCCTTGGGCTCCTTACCTTGCTGAATATTCAAGAACTTCAGCTAACAGCAACAACAGCAAAATATACATGACTCTAATAACTATCTTCTACATTTTTACAACTGGATCTTTCTTGAAACACCAGCCTATGTCTAGTCACAGGTAACCCATGCTCTATGACCCTTTCTGAATCCTATAAAGAAGAGAACTAATCCTTTGTTTTCTTTTTTCCTCTACAATTCATTATATAATGCCATGTATAATAGTTTTGTGCATCACATGTACAATCTGTAGAAATAAAATCCAGAAAATAGAGTACTGCCTTCAAGTTGAAGAAATTGTAAACTGACTCCCTAATTCTTACCAGGTTTAGGGTTGTCCTGTATTTGTTTGTTTGTTTGTTTGTTTGTTTGTTGGCTGTGTTTTCTTTTTAAAAATAAAATGCCTGTGAACCACATGAACAATCAGCATGTCAATATATTCTAAGGGTGTCGTGGTATCATGCATATCTCAAGCATAACTAACAGTTTTCTGATTGGACTTAAAGATAAGTTCAACAAGAAGGAAAACATGTCTGGTACTGCAAACCCAGCAAATTAGTTATATCAGCACAATTATGTTTATTGGAAGAGAATCTTCAGCCACTAATTTACTAAGCAAGAACAACCACTAGCATCAATCTACAAAAGATATGTTTTTATACATACTAAGATAATTGTGGTCTTTACCATTCCTCAATGAAATTTCTCTTTGTGACAGATGGGGACCATTACAAAAAGCCACAACTGTGGGGAGCTGGCGGGACCGCATGGACCAAAGATGGCGCCTGGCTCTATGCCAAGCCTCATGACCTAACTTGTTTATCCCAGTCTCAGTCATGGGCAGTAAAAGCAGCGTGTGTAACCCATTGGAGAGATTAGAGCAACATCTCCCAATACCATTCTATCAGCCAATCCTGCATGCTGCCTTGTACCTGTGTCTATGATTGGGTGGTGTGAGGTGGCATGAGTGAATGGGAGTATAAATTGAGGGCAGCCCCAGATGAGGAGAGACCAGCGTTAGAGAGACCAGAGACAAGAGACCAGAGGCCAGAGACCAGCATTAGAGAGACCAGAGACCAGCATTAGAGAGACCAGAGTAGGAGAGACTAGAGACCAGAGACCAGTGTTAAAGAGACCAGGGTGAGTGAGTGGATGCATGATTGATGTATGTGAGTGAATGGCTGTAGCTGTGTGAAACCTGAGAGAGAGAGAGAGAGAGAGAGAGAGAGAGAGAGAGAGAGAGAGGAAGAAGAAGAAGAAGAAGAAAGCAGAAGCTGCAAAGGCAATCTGCTCTGAACCCACCTTGGCGTCCCCATGTCGTTTCTTCCCACTGTCTCTGCACAGTTGTGGAGCCCAGTCTTAATGTATACACCTATAAAACACTCCTGTACCTCCAGCTCAGGGAACATTGTCTAAGTGGGGATAATTATTGCTAGGAGCTAGAGGATTTGGGACTTTATTGTCAGGTTATATTCCGCAATAATATTAGAAGCCACATCCATAGTCTCAGCAACTTGACTGCCTGAACATGAGTTGAATATGGACAACAATAATATACATCTTAAAATGGAAAGGGATAGAAAGCCCACAAGACCTCATATCTCCACAAAAATACTAAAGGCAGCTGTGGATGTGAAGTAAGAAGAACGCTTCTCCGTTGCAAACTGGTACAACTACTCCGGAAATCAGTCTAGTTCCTCAAAAATTGGACATAGTATTATCTGAGCAGCCAGCTATACCACTCCTGGGCATATACTCAAAAGATTCTGTAAAATATAACCAGGACAAATGCACCACTATGTTCATAGCAGCCTTATTTATAATAGCCAGAACCTGGAAAGAACCCAGATGTCCTTCAACAGAGGAATGGATACAGAAAATGTGGTACAGTTACACAATGGAGCACTACTCAGTTTAAAAAAAAAAAATGGCGTGGTGGCACACGCCTTTAATCCCAGCACTCAGGAGGCAGAGGCAGGCAGATTCCTGAGTTCAAGGCCAGCCTGGTCTACAAAGTGAGTTCCAGGACAGCCAGGGCTATACAGAGAAACCCTGTCTCGAAAAACCAAAAAAAAAAAAAAAAAAAAAAATGACTTGATGAAATTCTCAAAAGGATGGAACTAGAAAATATCATCTTGAGTGAGGTAACCCAATCACAAAAGAACACACATGGTATGCACTTAGTAAGTGGATATTAGCCCAAAAGTTCAGAATACCCAAGATACAATTCACAGACCACATGAAGCTCAGAAAGAAGGAAGACCAAAGTGTGGATACTTCAATCCTTCTTAGAAGGGGAAAAATACCGACTGGAGGAAATACAATGTGTGGAGCAGAGACTGATAGAAATGTCATCCATAGATTGACCCACCTGGGGAATCCATCCCATATACAGTCACCAAACCCAGACATTATTGTGGATGTCAACAAGTGCTTGCTAACAGGAGCCTAATATAGCTGTCTCCTGAGAAGCTCTGCCAGAGTCTGACAAATACAGAAGTGGATGCTCACAGCCAACCATTGGACTGAGCACAGAGTCCTCAATGAAGTAACTAGAGAAAGGACTGAAGGAACTGAAGAGGTTTACAACCAGAACCCTCAGAGCTTCCTCAGAGCTCTGCATATATTGCAGAGGGAGGGCTTGTCCAACATCTCCTCCAACATTAGTGAGAGGATAGGCCATTGTTCCTGAGAAGCCTAAATGTGCCAGTGTAGAGGAATGCCAAGACAGGCAAGAGGAAGTGGGTGGATGGGTGAGGGAATATCTTCATAGAAGCAGGGTGAGGAGTGATGGGATACAAGGTTTCCAGAGGGGATAACATTTGAAATGTAAATAAAGAAAACTGAATTTTAAAAAAAAATGTAAAAAGTAAAAAAGAAAGCTGGGAGCAGAATAGGTGGTTTTCCCAAGGGAAGATCATAACAACTGGATGTCCAGTGCTAGTTAGTCAGTCCAGAAAACATGCACACAAGTAATTACATGGACTAAATGCCTCTTACTTAGGAATTCAAATTATATATAAACACAAAAATATTGCCTGCGATAACAATTAATAAATAAAGAAACTGAATTTAAAGGAGAACAAGAAGTTCATATGGGAAGACTTGAAGGGAGGAAAGGGAAGCATGAAGGGAAATCTTTTTCAAAAAAGAAAAAAATAAAAAAATAATAAAAAAATAAAACCCCAATATTTAGTATTTACACTGATAGGGTAAAACAGGTTCTTGTATAAGCTCTAAAACTGAGCTATATTCACAGTCCATAGGGAAGTATAAAATAAATATTTCCCAATTGCTTCCATTACTAGTTTTGAATTCTCATGGTTAGTAGTGTGTGTTTGTGTTTTCTTCACCCTTTAACAATCTCCTAAAGCACGGAACTTATTTTTGCTAAAAAAGAATGTAAATTGAATACTATATATTGACTAATAGTAAAACTTAAGACTATATACAGCAAAATGTGTTACAGGAGTAAATAAACATAAGAATTAAATACATAATCTTTCTTTTCTAACCAGATTTGGTTTTGAAGGGCCCATAATTTTAAATTGCTTTTTCATTTTAATGCTTTCCATATTCTTTAAAGACAATATATATGAAAAACACATTCCCTACATTTTATATAAAATGTTTGATGTATAGTTGTCAAAGCAAAATTATGTTTAATTTGTCATCATAAGGATGTTATGATCCAGTTACTGTTAGATTTGTCTGTCTTTCAGATATGAAAATGCTCATTCATATATTCTACATAGGTAAAAGAAGCCTGACAGGTTTGTTATAAACAGGAAAAAAAATGTGTGTATAGTGAATTAGAAGTCTCCCATTTTAAAGAATCAACAGAAACACAAATACATAAAGCACAAAGATAGGTATACAAAATTTTAAATCAAGTCAACACAAGCTATTTTTATTTTTTTTTCTTATGTTTTATTTGTTTTTACATGTAGATGAAAGTGAAATTCTAGTCACTAGCTAAATTTGGATACATACCTGATTTAATTACTTAAAACAAATTGTATCATTTATAATGCTACTTGCTTATAAATTTGCCCTGAGTAACCTTAAAAGTGTTGAAGGGACCCTGTCTTCTAAGCCAGCCTTGTCAGTTCTGGGGTCTGTATCTGAAATTCCCATCTTATTATTCTTGGTGCTTTTTGAAAAAGCAAACTGCTCCTTTGGTGCATCTGACCTTACTAAAAAGAGAAAAGGCATAAAGTATCCCAAGAAGGTTTGTCGCAACAAGATTTCAGACCTAGTTCCAGCCACCAAGGGAGTTGTGATAAGCCCCAGATATACAGTTCATTCCCACCACTCTTTCATCCAACTCCAACCTGGGAACCCTTTGTGATTCTTTCCCCTCTATTCACTTCACAGCATCGGACCCATCACTAATCGTAATACAGGATTTTGCTTAGAAGTTTGATCAGCTTTTAAAGTTTGCTTCAGCTCAGCATAGACCATACACTTAGCTCTATAGGATGTCAGGATAAAGGGATTCTTTACTCTGCAGATTCTAGGAATTAATTGATCCAACTATAAATAACTATTCTAAACAGAAAGCATACACTCATGACATTACCTTGAAGTATATTATTTCAAGATTGACTTGAGCTCTCTGTGGTGGGGAAAAGTCAGGTTTTTGTTTGTTTGTTTGTTTGTTTTGTGATTAATTAAAATTTGCATGCCATTTGAATATCTAACATTTGTAGTTTAATTAATATTAATTTTTAAAAGATAATGTAATAAGAATACAACAATTATATGCAGTTGTGTCTCAATAAATAATTAGAAGCAATTAATATTTTAAGTGTTTTATTTTAAAACAGATGGAATATAAAGAGAACAAAACTAGAAATTCTCACTGCATTATTTTTATTGCTTATACAAATAAATATATGTATATATAGATTATACATATTAGATATAAGTAGAATTAGTCAATATCTTATGACATGAAAGTACAGTTTTCAATTATGAAGGGGATAGTAAATAGCATGTATAAAGTGGGGTATTCATTCACATAGTCTCTCTCTCAAGTATGGAGTTCTGTTAAAAAGGGTGACATGTCTTTGACATGTTATCAGATTTTACCATAATCATAGAAGTGAGTCAGAAACAACTAATTAAAAATAGAAATTCTTCAGAGGAGAATGAATTATCAGAAAACCTATAAACACTAAAGGAAGTTTATATGGAAGAGAAAACTTCATTAACATTCTAGAAGTTGCGAGGGTATTTCTAATACGGAGAATTTCTAGCACTAATTTCTAGCACACACGTTTATTATGACAGCAGAATTTGTTGAGAGTATCTGAAGTCCAGACAAGCAAATGCATATGCAATTTTACTTTAGCATTTTTGCATCTACCCATTTCCCAAAGGAATACATTAATTATATTTAGACTTGAATTTTATATTAGAAGTGAAAGCTATAATGCACTGTATTATGAGAAAAGGGTTGGATGCTCTGAAGCAAGCATAATGTATGTTATTTTTACTTCTCTGTGTATTAAAATATGGAGAAAACAAGAACTTAAAAAGCAGGTGTGATAGAATATCTTTTTCTGGAATTCAGAAACCTAGGAACAATATTAACAGACGTTAGTAGACCAATGGAGTAAAGAATGTAAGTCAGAAAGATTCTAAGCACATGTAAGTACCTAATGACATAATCATAAATGAGAACAAATGATAACAATCAAGATAATGATTTGGTGACTACACAGTAAATATCTAACTCTCCCATCAGACAGAAATAAACTATGTGGACTGCATCAAACTGTCCAAACCAAGACTTTACTTCCGGATTTATAAAAGCAATTTTTTTAAAACCAAAACAAATAAAATGGTTTTTACTCTGCTTAGGTTATATGATTAAAATGGCATTCAAAATAAATCAAAACATGTAAATTATTATAACAAAATCTCTCAAAATTTTAGACAATTTTTCTTATTTAATTTAAAATTTTATTAAATATTTTATAAACTTACAAAGTACAGCTGTACACACAAATTTGTTTCTATGAAATATTCATCATTTAGGAAACATTCAAGAATTGAAATTTTTGTGAATATTTTTTAATTCAAGCAGGTAAAGACTGTTAAAATTGTACCACTATCAATACACTCTGATCTCATGCTAAATCATAAAGGGCTCTGAATTCATTCTTTAATCAAAGTGGAAAGAAAGAGATTCAGAGAGAGAACTTCAGAGAGGGGGTAAAGAAAGAGAGAGAGAGAGAGAGAGAGAGAGAGAGAGAGAGAGAGAGAGAGAGGAAGAAGAATTGGGGAGAAAAAAACAATGGAACAGATTAAGGCTAGAACTTGTAGGTAGACTCTGATCCTGTAGTGATTAATGAATGATAGACACCTGAGTTGTGTTATGTAGACTTTGACTTGCCCTGAAAATTGGCAAGGTACAATTTAATAGTGGGTTTCAAGTAGGCATAAAGTTTTAAGATATGAATTTAATATTTTAACAGCATCTTGAATTATTTGATTGAAAATGTTCATCTGACTTATGTGGTTCCAATTTCAATGGATTTTGTTTCGAAGTAATTAGTACCTCCAAGTAAATGAATGATAAACATCTGAACCTCAGACATGCCATGGCTAAAATTAGGCACGTGGAACCTTCAAAAGATTCCAGAATAGCCAGTCCATTCCATTCCTTTAAGGACATAAATGGACAATGAAAATATCTTTGTAAAAATTTTCTGAGGAAGAATATTATAGAGTTCTTATTAAGAATGTATGGGTGGAGCTGAATATGGTGGCTCATGCCCTCAATCCCAATGCTCTGGAGGCAGAGGCAAGAAGATCTCTTTCAATTCAAGGCAGCCTGGTCTACAAATAGAGTTCCAAGACATCTAGTGCTGTTACACAGAAATACCAAAAAAAGATTAAAAAATTAAAAAAAAAAAACTGGAAAGAATGTGGAGGTGATCATTAAAACACTTTTTGAAGAAGCCATTGGGATTTTTGTTCCCTTTGGAGTTTGAGAAGACACATATGAAACTGAAAGAAGCACCATCAATTTTTCTTTTCATTAGCTTCATGATGGCATCACACCTGCTGTATTTCCTGCTCTGAATGTTGCCTGCCATGGAATGACAGTTACCATTCTGTCTGACTCAGGAACCCTTGATGCTCCTCTTCATGACAACATCTAAAAGCAAAGGAAATCATGTCCCTAGAGGTTATAGCATGGAGATGTTTGCCAAACTATTTCTTAAGAAAGAAACTTTGGTCTTGTTTAGTCATGAAATTTTGATCTATTTTTTAAAACAGCTACCATGACTCTAATTCAGGCCCTTTATGATTACCATAGACAAAATTGTTCTCTTCCGAACATAGACTTGTGCTCTTTATAAAACTGACTTAATGAAGCATATTTCTGAGTAGCACAGCTATATGTGATAAAGGCAAAAGAAGCCTATGTGGTGATTGCACACATAGCAGATTTCTAGAGAGGCTCGAGTGATTAATTAGTGAAGTCCTATTCTTAGTCACATGCTACTCTCTGGGGGGGGGGGGGAATGGAAGCAACATTTGGGATCAGAGCGATTAGTGGATCAAAGGCTGACATCTGCTTGTCACAGCACTAATATTTGGCTTAATATGGTTTCTTGCCTTTCCAAATAAAATGATGCCTTTCTTCTTGTAATTAAGAATAAGTGTATATGAGAGAATGTTTAAGAATGTGTGAGCATTCAGTATGAAACAAAATATTTCTACACACTTTGGCATTAATTAATACTTTATACCTTAATTAGTAATCAAGATTGTGGGGCTGGGTGTTTGGCTGAGTAGCAGAGTATGCTTGCTTAACATGCCACAAGCTCTAAGTCTGATTTGTCAATGAGATAGAGAAGGGATTGGAGAGGAAATAAGAGAGGAGAGGAGAGGGAGATAATGTGAATTGGGAAGGGTTCTGTCACTTTTTTTAATCCTGTAAAAATATGTAGAGATGTGGGTGGCATGACATTTGAAGGCTTTATAGATTTCTCCTGTGAAACCATGTGGGATTTTTTGCTTTATGAAGGGCAGATTTTGATAATATTTCCTTTTATATCTTTTTTTTTATAAATTGTCTCTACACAAAACATATTCTCAAAGAATTGAAGTACAGTTGAAATATTGAAAACTGTTTAAACTTTACTCTTCATGGACAAAAGTCTCATGACATATGCAGATTTGGGAAACATTACAAAAGTACACCAATGATAAGGGAACATATTGCCATCGGATATGTTTAACTGTGGTGGAACTAGACACTACTGTGCATCCTTTAACATATTGGGATACCAGTGATTAAACGAACCAAAAGGCCAGCAGTGACAAAGAAGGCCATGCAGGCTGTATGTTCACTAAGATAAACATGCACTCCCACTTTTCATCCAACATAGATATTCAAGTATGATATTTCTAATCAGCCTTGAAGGCCAAACAATAATGATTCAAAAACTGAATGTAAAATTATTTTATTACCTGATATAATGTGTCCAAGATATTTTGTTAGAGGTAAACACTCTCTAGCAGTATTTTTGAATTTGAAAATTTACAACCCCAAGTTTACAAAGTGAACACTCTCTGTTACTCTTACTCTTACTCTCCTTACTCCATATAGTAAGGAGTAAGAAAGAGAGTCTTATACGTTGTGGCGAGAAGATGTGATTGAATAGTAAGAAAAGATCACAAGAAGCAAAACAAGGCTGACTTCAAAAATTCACTGCAGCGTGAATACTTCATAATAGTATGAGTTGCTAAAACAGTATGTCACCTGTTGACTAAAGAATCTATTTCCCTTTTCTGTAGTAGAAAATGAGCTCAATCTCTTATTACAAAATAGGCAGGTATGTTATTTGTTTTATATATATATATATATATATATATATATATATATATATATATATATATATTGAGTGAAATCCATTCTGAGGATTGTTAGTTTTAAGTTTTTAGAGGAGGGGAACAGAAACCTTTTTGCAATCAAAGTGGTATCTTATTTGTCAAATTCACTTTCACTAAGTGTGGCCAAGCTTCCATAACTGAGTAAATTTGGAGAAGGAGATAGATCATGGAAAACTTGTCATTCTGCTTTATGATATCATTGAAAAGCAAATGAAACATTGTTCCAGAGGTCAAAGGTCAAACAGCTTGGCTAAACTTTATTCAAAAAGAAATTTTGATTTAATTCATAATATAATTTATTAAATACAATATATATTATAATATAACATTTCCAAAAATATAATGATGTATAAGAAAAATTATGTTTTCTGTCTTTTTATCTCGGTGAATGCATAGTGAAATTAGTATACACAAAACACATTATCAGACATGCATATATCACATTTACAGTCTACATATATGGGTTGCATTTGCATTTATGTATGTTTGTGTTCTCTGTGTATATATTATTTGCATGAAGAGAGAAACATAT
>LR749566.1:1779527-1815654 GCA_902729485.2 Mus minutoides | reverse complement strand
TAGAATAAAAAAAAAAAAAAAAAAAAAAAAAAAAAAAAAAAAAAAAAAAAAAAAAAAAAAAAAAAAGTCCAATGATGATTTTGTTTCCAAAACTAAAATACAAGCTAATGGGTCAAACAGAAATGTTCATACCAATAATGTGGTTTAAAAAAAGTTATACAAGTAAAATACATTCTTATTCTTTAAGGGAAAGTTCATAGATAAAACTTGACATCTTATTTAAAAGATGTAAATCACAGGATGTAAATATGTTTTAAAATGTGGACATGTATATTTTAAAATTCCAAATTAAATCAGAGATGGACTCCAGTGGGTTTGTAATGATAGTAGCAAATGTATCTAATTTCTTTTTTTTTTTTTTTTTGACCATGTTTTCTTTTTTAAATTTTTATTAGATATTTTCTTCATTTACATTTCAAATGCTGTCCCGAAAGTTCACTATACCCTCCCTCATCCCCCACCCTGCTCCCCTACCCACCCACTCCCACATTTTGGCCCTGGCATTCCCCTGTACTGGCGCATATAAAGTTGGCATGACCAAGGGGCCTTTCTTCTTAATGATGGTCCACTAAACCATCTTCTGCTACATATGCAGCTAGAGACATGAGCTCTGGGGGTACTGGTTAGTTTATATTGTTCTTCAACCTATAGGGTTGCAGACCTTTTCAGCTCCTTGGGTACTTTTGAGGCAGTCTTTGAATTTGTAGTCTAAGCACAGTATGGTTAAAAGGGCATATCTGTTGGGCAACAATCATTTTAAAATAAGTTTTACACTGAGAAAGCTATGAATATTAATTTAAATATTTCTTTAATTACTTACATATCACAACTACAGATTGAATAGTTCAAGAAATTAAGCAATAGGCAGGGTACACTATTTGTATTTACTATTATACTAAATAAAATTTGCTGACCACTATCTATATTATTAACATATCAAAAATGTAAACATGTAAAGGTGGGTTTATAATATTATAGTGGTGGTAATGTTGAATTTATTCTAAAAATATGTTTCCATATAATAGCCTGAACACCTGGACAGTATTGGGGTTTCTTGGTTTTGAAGTGCTAAAATATCACAATCATGTCCTCTTCTGATTCATTTCAGGCTATTCTACTTAAAGTTGGAAAGACAAAATTTGTATGTCCAAGCAATGGTCTGTGATCCAGGTTAAAAACAAAGGACATTCTTACAAAATTAATACTAGTTTGTAGTGTTGATACTAAATGCATTCTCAGTTTTCTACGCAGCTTGAAAAAGACACATCAGGTTTTTTGAATTATTTCATGAGTAACCATATGAATATCCATTCACAAGGACAATTAGCAAGAATGAGAAAGGAGGGAGATAACAGTCTTGCTAGAAATATAGCTCTCACAGTAGCTGCCTGACATGTAGGTACTTCCTTTCAAGCCTGGGAATTTAAGTGCCAGTCTTAGAAGAATGATTACATGGTATTTTATCAGCATTTTTCTTCTTTGCTTGCTTTCTCATCACATTATTTTAACATATTACACTGAGCCTTAGCATCATGTTTCTTAATATGCTTCCTAATAAACTGACTGATAAAGCAGCAGCCGCGACAAAATCTCACTTACAAAATAGCCAGCATTTCAGATATTTAAGAGTTCACATGTGGAAAGCCATGGAGTTCCTCTCCTCACTTCCAAAGATGGTGTCAACACTACCATCACTTCCAAAGATGGTGTCAACAGTGAAATCACAAGATCTTTCAGAAGAAGGAAACACTACCATTTGGGCAATACACAACCCAACTGATCTCTGTCCATTATTATTGATTTTTATAAATAACTTCAAAATGAATAAGTAGCTGCACCTTCATCACCACAAATCACCTTCAATTGTTTAACAGTTCATGAACACCTTTCATATAAGCTCTTCCAAGCCTGTAAAATAGATATGCCTCAATCACAGTGTGCTCAAAACTAACAGTTTTGCCTACTGAAGAAAACTTATGAATAAAAGTTATAAATAAAACAAGCCCAAAAAGTAAGTGAGTAGTATACAAATTCAAAGGTTTATATTACAATGATCTTTTTCCTGAGGTCAAAGTTTGACACTACCTAGAATATATGATTTATACTTAAAATCATTGATCATATATCATCTATCTTCTATAGACTTGGGAGAAGGGGTCCTGTTATCAGTTTTTCACAAAACAAACCAAACAAAAACACTCTAGCTTTGAGTCTTATTATTACTTTAACTTGATCATATTATTCTCTGCTACTTTCTGGGAAGGAAAATGGAAAAATCTTATATAAGAGTAGAAGACTGGTAAGTGAAAATTAATCTAAGATTGGCACTCAGGCAATAGTTAACTCTTGACAGGGCACATGAAAGTATCTTCTAATTAAGTCAAGTGCATTAGCCAACATATAAGAGGTATTCTATTTTCCTTTTGAATCCTATGGTAAAAATAACAGAGGGGTGGAGGAAACACTTATTTGATTTACAATTAAGGTCACAGGAACTCAAATAGCTGGTCACATTACATATGCAGTCAAGACCCAATAATGGTACTGCTTCTTGCTTCTGTGCTACTCAGTTAACCTTATTCAGTTGGACACAGTGTTGAGCCCCAGCCTAGGGGATAGTGTTGTACTTGTATTCAAAGTTAATTAACAATTAAGAAAATAACCCTACAGACAAGTTCAGGGACCAACCTCATAAAAATATTTCATTTGAGACTTTCTTCATAGGTGATTCTAGGCTTTTAAATTTTTTACAATTAAATTTAACCAGTACTATAGGGATTAAAAATATGATTGTTCTGTAAAGGTCTTAGATGTATATGAAACAATATTAAATTTTGACAAATGGCATTTCTCTTATAGGGGACTTTTGGGATAACACTTGAAATGTAAATGAAGAAATTCTCAGAAAAAATATTATAAAGAATTTGCAAAGAAAGGAAACAGAAACAAAATGGGTAAAAAAATTTCCAACTATGAAAAACACAGGTGAATATCTAGATTCTATTAAAAGAAAAAAACTAAACACAAACAACCTAGTGTATAAAATACAAGAAAAACAAACTAGTATATCAAAAAATTTACAAATGATACCAGCCCAAAATTCTCAAAGAAGGAAATACAACTGGCCAAAAATATATATGAAATAAAAATGTTCAACAACCCCCAGCCCTTGGGGTAATGTAAGACAAAACTGCATGAGATTTCTTCTCAATTTAGTGAGAATTACTATCACTGAGAAAATAAATAAAAATGGATGCTGGCTGTAGATAGGAAAGAAGTATTCTTCCTTATTATATATTTTCTGTTTTTATACTGCTGCCAAGAATGTAAATTAGTGCAGAAAGTATAATAGTAATCATGTAGTTCTTCAAACAACTCAATATTGACCCTCCTATTTGTTCCAGCTATAACACTCCTACATATACATGGGAAGAAAATTATGTCAGCATATCACAGGTACATATGTACATCTATTCACAATAGTCAATATATAGAATAAGCCTAATTATCCATCAACATATGAGCAGATAAAAATGTTTTACACACACACACACACACACACACACACACACACACACACACACACAGAGGCACATGGTGTGTATACAGATAGTTAGATGAGAGAGAGAGAGAGAGAGAGAGAGAGAGAGAGATACAATCTCTAATGGAAGATTTATTCAAAAACAAAATAAAGTTATGTACTTTTATGAAAATTAGTGGAATCAGTTTTTATTATATTAAGTAAAGTGAGCCAGAGTCAGAAAGGCATATATTTTCTGTTTCTTTCAGAGAACACTTAGATTTTAATATAATGTAATTTTATGAGCATATATGGCATGAAAACAAAAGGCACCATTTGAGTAGTGTATCAGGATTGGCAGGAGGTACAGGGTAAGTCTTTCTGTGTGATAGATGTAGAACATTAAGGTCATCAAGATGTGTGTGATAAGGTTTCAGCATCTTGGCTTCCTGTCTTCCTTTCTTGTCTACTAACATCATCATGTAAAATGTAAAGTAGACTTTAGGAAACTAAAGGCTTTGTTTTTTCATTTAAAATCTTCCTTATTTTATACAGTGATTGACATTACAGATACTCCACGATATTAAGGAAATTTTAAAAGAATTGACAAGGTGAATTACATGATGACAAACAATTTTAAAATAAAATAAATTAATACATCATTATTTTAATGAGCATTTTATAATGATTTGGACTGTCCTTTATATAGCCACTGTAATAGCACTTTGTATTAAAAAAATGAATGATAGAGCAGATACAGAGGGAATGGACAACCAATGACAGGCTGAAACTGAGACCAATGGGCAACAGCCAATCCCTGATGCTATTAATGATATTTTGCTTTGAGGATAGCCTAGTCGGCCATCAATGGGATTAGAGGCCCATGGTCTTGCAAAGATTATATGCCCCAGTATAGGGGAATGCCAGGGCCAGGAAGCAGGAATGGGTGGGTTGGGAAGCAGGGCAGGCGGAGGGTATAGGGGACTTTTGGGGCAGCATTTGAAATGTAAATGAAGAAAATATCTAATAAAAAAATTAAAAATTATATTCTGTTATATTTCAAGTCAGGAGACTAGCATAACTGTCCTTAACTAAATGAAGAGACCCACAGCAAAACATTAGAAGGAGCTTGTGGAGTATTGTGGAATAGTTGGGGAAGCACTGAGGGACCAGAAGAGGATGGAGACTCCACGAGAAGACCAACAGAGTCAACTAACCTGGACCCTTATGGGCTCCTAGAGACTAAACCACTAACTAAACAGCAAACATGGCCTGGACATGGTGCCCGCACATATGTGTAGCAGATGTGCAGCTTGGTCTTCATGTGGATAGCCCAACAACTGGAGAGAGGGCTTTCCCTCAATTTGTTGTCTTCCTGAAGATCCAGTCCCTTCCTTGTCTGGCCTCAGTAGAATGACTTGATGTACCAGGAGGTCATAGTGTGTCTTACTTAAGGTTTTACTGCTTTGACTAGACACCATGACCAAGGCAACTCTTATAAGGACACTTAATTGGGGCTGACTTCCAGGTACAAAGGTTCAGTACATTATCATCAAGCTAGGAGAACAGTACCCTCTAGGCAGGCATGGTGCAGGAGGAGCTGAGAGTTCTACAGTTTCATCTGGAGATTGCAAGGAAAATGCCAACTTCCAAGCTGTTAGGGTGAGGGTCTTAAGCCCACACCCACAGTGACACGCCTATCCTGACAAAGCCACACTTCCTAATTGTTCCATTAGCTGGACCAAGCATATACAAATCATCACATGAGGTGATAACTAGAGGGGGCTCCCCATTCTCATATCAGAAGGGGAGGAGTGGATGGTAGTAGGAGCTGTGTGAGGGGTTATTAGAAGAAGAGGGGAGGTTCAATATTGGTATGTAAAGTGAATAAACAATAAATTTTAAAAATTCACACATATACATTTATATTTACATATAGATCAGATACAGATACATATGCATATACATATACATTTCTGCTAATATTGAGGATGTCAAACCTAAGTTCAAAGTGTATTTATGATATTTACCTACACAAGCAATAGTAAGTACTACTTAACCACTGAGGCAATAATTTATCCTTCAACACAGAAGCAAACGTATTCCTTGCAGATGTTCACTGAATGGAGCATTAAGGCAGAAATCTAATCAAATTTAGTCAAGCATCAAAAAACAAACATACAAACAAACAAACAAACAAACAGACCGAGAACTACTGTGAGAGTTGAAAGGAAATGTAGAAAGAAAAAAGAGAAGTAGAGAACCCAGATTTCCAGAAATAGCAACTTCATGGTTTCCTTATCTGTGTAATAAAATCATCCATGGCATTCTACTTTTTAAATAAACACCCAATTCAGAACCAAGCCTTCGCTGCCTCATAGGAAAGAGCTAAACCTTTTCTTCAAAGGTCTCCAAATGTGCTAGTTTCAATTGAGTTCCTGAAAATAGCATCCCATATTGTTTCTGAAATCAGTGAAGTAGCAGGTCCAGGCTTATTCTTAGCTATTTTTAAATTAATTATGTTCTGTAACAGCCACTTGCTTCCAAACATAATTCTTGCTGTGTGGTCTATACTACTCAATGTCTATGAAAATACCTAGTGTTATTTGTTTTTGGGTTTTTTTTTTTTTTTTTTTTTTTTTTTTTTTTTTTTTTTTTTTTTTTTTTTTTTTTTTTTTTTTTTTTTTTTTTTTTTTTTTTTTTTGGGCTAGTTCATATAATGACTAAGGGAAGAGCTCAAGAAAAGGATAATAAATCTTCATCTTCTTGTGCTAATCACAGAAATATTACTTCAGTGTTGACATGAAAGCTGTTCAGTTCTGCTTTAATCTTCTCTATATTATCATGAATTTACCAACATCACCAGTCCTGACAACTTATCTAGAGGAAGTATATTTTTAAATTTTTGCATCATATTTTTGAAGTGTGACTAATATTTTAATTAACCAAAACAGATAGTCTATAGTATAAGTTTTAGATGTCTCACAGACTGTAATTTTTCTAAGGCACAGTACTTTTTTAGGTACATCAAACAAATCTCATCGTTACTGATTTTTCAGAAATAAGAATTCTTTTCTTTATCTCATTCCCTTTACACTTTATAGGTTTATGGATATTAGTCCACCTACCCACCCCCAACAAAATAGTCTTCATTCATCCCAATTTTATTTTTTCTTTTATGGACAAATAGAATTTTATTCAAATAACAAGAAATGCAAACTTTTGAACTATTATTTATTACATTTATTTATAAAGAATAAACACCAGATAGCAATCAAAGCGAAACAGACAAAATTAAATGGCAATGATATTTGATTAGGTGATTTTTTTTTGTATTTTAAATATATTTTTCTCAGTAATTTATTCTTAAAGACAAAGATGGAAAAGGAAAATATTTATCTGCTTTTAAAATCCTCTTAATGTAATTTGAAGCCCTTGATTTAAGCCTCACACAGCAAAATGCAAATAACTGACTTCTGGTGCCAGCACCAGTGTTCCCATCAGAGCTTTGCAGGAACAAGGCTCCCTTCTCTTGTTTTTTTTCTGTGCTTAATAATGAATCAATTTAGGCAAGTGCACCACCAAACGAAAAAGAATTGATAAAAAAATATGTGCATGCTGTTCTGTTGGGTCAAGTTGAATTTTACCACTTGGGAAAGAAAGTGGTTTACCCTTTCTGCTCAGCAGTATAAGTGTTGTAGAGAGCAATAGTTGAAATAGTCCAGTAAACAATTCACAAAGGCTAATCCACTCAGCACATATTGGGCTGGACGTAAAATTCCATTTACCCTTGGCTTTCAGTCCATATTGCCTTTAGCACATAAAATGGAAGCTTTCTCTCTTTGCAGACAATACTCTTATACCAAAAAAAAAAAAAAAAAACAAAAAAAAAAAAACAAAAAAAAACATTGATGAGATGACCCTTGTGCTAAAATGACCAAGTTAATTGGAACAAATCTATACCCTCTGTTTAAAAAGATTCATTTATTTTTATTTTATGTGTCTAAGTGGTTTGCCTACACATATATACAATGCCTGCAGATTGCGACTACAGAAGAGGGGTCAGGACCACTGGTATTGGTGTTAACAGAAAATAGTGAGTTGCCATGTGGCTGCTGGAGATCCAGTCAGGGCCAGTAAGGACAGTAAGGGCAGCAAGCTAACCAATGAGCCATCTCTCCAGCTCTTCCATAGACTTTTAAAAGGGCTTTCTGTCTTATATGCATGTGAATTCGGATATGGGCTTGTCCCTATGTTCACACATATGCAGAATCTTTTTCTCTGACTTGCTAGGTACAAGAAGAACTAATACTTTAAAGGGTTCACTAGCATAATGAAAAGAATGCAGGTTACTTTCAATAAGGTAAGCACGCCTTGTCCACAAGAAAAGTGCACTCTTGTGCTCAGCAAATAAAGAAGAATATCATTAATGTTGGAATTTGGGGAATGTTGAAAATAGAATTAGTACAAGTAAAGAGCCTGGTATAACGCCTACTGATCAACAAATGATTACAACTCTCATAGTTTTATAGATTATAGATGATTTGGGCATGACAAAAATTCACTCAGAATATCCCAAAATCTCTTCCAGATTTTACAAAAGTGTGTCAATCTCTTCCTTTCCTGGACAAGATGCAGGACATAACTGAAGACACATTCTAAAGAGTTTAGGGTTTTGATGCCCCCTTTCTTTTTGTATGATCTTGGGTATGCTACCTAATACACAAGATCTTGTTTACTTTAGAACAAAAAATAGAAATAATACCACCACTGACCCTTCTAGAAGATAGCAAACAACTAAGCGGCTGCGACTAATGTAATATGTTAAAATATTAACATTAGTATGAGTGGTATTAGTAAAATAACTCCCAGATACTACTTGCTAAGATGTGTTATTTTAAGTGTTGATATCCTTTTGTCTTGTTCTGGTTTTGTTATTGCTACTAGGGGTTGTTTGCTTATGGTACTATAGATTAACCCCAGGTCTTCATATATGCAGGTGGCTGTTGTATCCATTGTCTCTTTGTTAAATAGTGAGACATATTCTAAATAAATTAGCCTTGAGCTTGCTTTTTTAATACAGAATGACCTTGAGCTTGAACTCCTCCTGCCTCAGCCGCCAAAGTAACTGCCATTTCAGTCACGTGAAACCAATCCAGGAAATGCTGTGTTCATACAGTTCCCAGTTCTGCTCCAGGCTGTTGATCTTGTAAGGTGGTTCAGCTCTTCCCTTTTCCATATAACCATGCAGGTGTGATTATCTCTGTAATTGGCATCATTCTAATAATCAGTGATTTGTTAAACAGCCCTAAATTAAATTCCTCTGGTTTTTGTTTTACATCTATTCAAAACAAAGTGAAGTCAAATTATCTTAAAGATCCCCACAGTTGTTTGAGGCTCTCTATGCTCTGAAGTCTCACTCCCAGTCTTATTAAAAACATTCATTAATCTTCTCACCTCCTATCAGTAGGCCATGCCCCAAATAGAACTCAAATGAGACTCCAGTCTCTGCTGACAGTTTGATTGTGACATTGTGAGAGCCTAAGAATAAGGATTAAGGTTTATCAAGCATGATTACTGACCTAGAAAAACCATGAGAACAGCTTCTAAGCCTAGGAATCTGTGTCCTCTCTCTCTCTCTCTCTCTCTATCTCTCTCTCTCTCTTTCTCATCTATCCAGTGTCTATAATCTATCATCTAGCTAGCTAGCTATCAACCAATATCAGCAATATCAGTAATACATTTATATATGCACCATATATCTGTCATTAATTTTTGTTTTACACAATCAGATTTCTTTTATTTTTCCAATGATATGTTTTCTATATTTAAATATCAAAATTTCCACTCCCCTTTCCTCTTTTCAACTCTTCTCATAGACCTTTCCTCCAATCTCCTCCATCGCCCCTTAGTTTACCTAAAATCCATGGCCTCTTCTTTGGGGTCATTATGGTTATCTTTATGCAAAAATATATAACCAAAATCCATTTACTGTGCTTGTGTGTAAATTACTTTAGGGTCACTTTATATTAGAGAACTAGTTAGAGGTAATATATTTCCCCTCTCTCAGTTGTTATTAGTTGCATGTAGTTCTATGCTGAGGAGTATAAACCTCTTTTAAAAAGAAATCTAGAAGATTCCCTCTTCTGTGTTAGTAGATGCTTTGCTGCTGCCATTGCTCTGGTATTATATAGGCAGCCCTATGGTTGTGTTATTATGAATGTCACTTTTCTGTTATATTTATCTCCTTTAGAAATGTTCACATGAATTTATGTGTTATTTAATACATTTCTGTATATTTAAAACTTGGTATTTATCCCACATGTTATGTTTCCCCTTATTGTCAACTGTAATGAATTGATTTCGTTTACAAATATAGCATCCAATGCATGTCAATACGTTATATGCTGATGATAATGCATAATTCCTCATATATGTTATAATCAAAAAATCATATACATATAGATTCTAGGAATCTAAAATAACTCAACACCCGGCATTGATAAGAATATTATCATTTATATCTTACCAAAATAATATGAAGCTCTTTTGATGTTTGTCTCACAATCATTACAGGTATATATGAAAAACATAGATTAAGATTTTGAAAACAAAATACTCAAAGCTGCTGTGAAAGTATTCTTAGTTTTACAGCACAAATAGATCTCCTTTATTTATTGTGATCTCGAAAAGTTAATCATGATGAATGAGAGAATTACACATCTTCTCCCTATTAATTCAAAGGAACCATCAGGAGAAATGAGATTAGAAGGGTAATTAGTATGACAGGCATTAGTATGGCATAGTATGGCAGGGCAACTCATAGAACTTAAAACCTGAGATAGCTTGAAAGAAAAGATTTAGTCCTGAGAAATAATGCATTCTTTACCTAGGCTTTTTTATCTGTTACCACCACTCTTCCTTCTTGACGTTCCCATCCTATGAATTCAAGCCATGGACTCAAGAAGGCAGTAGGAATGTCAAGGTCTGGAGGTTCAGGAGAAATCCCCATAATGAGAGGAAACCAATTCATAAGAACTCAAGGGACAGTAAAACAGCAATGCAATCACAGTTTAATGACTGTTCTCTGGTCTGAATGCCAGCGCTGGTCAGCCCAGGATTATGTAGTGTGGAAAAAAGGAAAGAACACAAAGTAAGAAGATGACACACTCAATTATCAAGCCCTATTGCTTCTTGCCAAAGGAAGTAGAAACAGAGCTGTGCTAATTCTCCTGATAAAAATCAATCAAGACAGAAGGAAAGCAATGCTTTTCTCCCCCTTTACTCTGCCATTTTGTTGCATAATACTGGCTTAAATATTTAGAGGCTCCTGTATGTCTCTTACATGAGTCTCTAGAAACAAGTGTTGGCTTTACAATGCAAATGTAAAACATAAGTGCTGAATCTATCAATAAAGTTAGTGACAGAATCATTTTAGTAGCTATGATAACTTCAAGGGAAAAGAAAAGTTTGGTTAAGACAAAAATAACTGGATGGATGAATATGTAACCCTATCTTTATATAATATTAAACATTTGGTGAGTGGTTGGCTGGATCTCTCCGAACTTCTACAGTGTCTTCTTTAAAACAGATTTATTAATATCTGTCCTCTAAGAATTGCAATAATTAGAAGCGACAGATATAGATGGTATCACGTAGGAAGTCATATATATTAGAAATTCAGTACAGGCTAATGTATCACCACCTGGCAAATGACAAAGGCAAACAATTGTCCCATCCCCAAAATTTCTTCTTTCTCTATAAGCACAGAACTTTCTTCTTTATATATTACATTACTAATTACTTCTTGTCTGTGGCAATTTTGCAGGTAATGAAAATTATTTGTTATATTAAAGAAGGTGCCCTACTTCAGAATTTTCATTACCAACTCCTGCTGTTAATTTAAGCAAATTATATGTGAGCTTGAGAAATAAAGTAGGTCACTAGAGTGAGAAAGATGGCCTCTGTGTATGGCCCTTGTTAATGGAGCATAGTAGTAAACATGGCCCTGCTGAAAGAAGCATTTGTACTTGGGGTCAGTGCCTCAAGGAATCTTCCCACCCTTGTTGTCATTTTCAGATATACTATGAGAAATCAAAATTCTTGCCAAAGAAAATGAGTCTTCAGTGTGCCTTACAGGCAGGGTTACTTCGATGTTTCATCCACCTCTTCATAGCCGTCAAAGATATATTCCAGCTTTCCTTTTGTAACTATCTTCTTTGTTGCTAGATTAATTCCTTAGGTCTTGTTATGACAGCATTTCAACAGTTCAAAGTGCAATGTATATATCTTCTCATCATTCTTAAAACCAGGAATGCAATACATTGACAGTATGTTTTCTTCTGAAGACATACCTGTGCTCCTGTCTATTAGATTTTATTGATTTCTAGAACCTTCTGGTGCCCCTTGTTTACAGAAACATGATCCTGACCCATCTTTGCTATCTTCCTTGCTGGTCTTTTATCAATTAGATTTAAATATTATCTCAAGACAAGTATGATTTTATTCTGCTACCTTTTCTGAATTCTATTTAAAAGACCACATGTCTAAATAAGATTCTTTTCACAGCCACACAGAATTAGAAGGAGGACATTTAATTTTAGGGGAGACTATTCTTCCCACTACAGTTGCATTGTACACTAACCATGAAGAATATATCAGTTCTGAATTTTGGTCCGTTTATACATTTAACAAGTTCTTCACCTAAACTATTAAACAAAAGTAAACACACACACACACACACACACACACACACACACACACACACACACACACACTGACCTTCATATCATCCTCCTGTTAAAACCACCCAGAAGGCTATCCATTATAGGCCACATCAAGTGTAATAAACTCTGTAAGTCTACCTACTCAAACATCATTTTCAACCCCCACTTTCCCATTCATAATCTTTGCCTCTTCCTTCTCTCTGTTTCACAAACAGAAAACAACCATGGTCTTTTCACTTCCCCCACTACTTTCCTTCACGCCCCTAGAGTTAACTCTTGATTTTCACAAAATGGCAGTTGCACAGCATTATTTCAGATGTCCCATATAGTATGAAGCTGTACTTGATCATAATTCCTAGACTAAAACACATTCCTCATAAGCATTGAGTCCAGATCTTTATTACATCCTTTAAGAGTATATCACAATCTAAATTTAACTTATTTAATATTTGTTTATATCTTGATCTTCCCCAAGTAGGGCATTAAGTACCATGAAATCAGGGGATGATTTCCATACAATATTTTTTTTCTCTATAGCACAGTAGATCCTCATTAACACTGTAATTTATTAATGAAAGAATAATACTATCAATCTTGGAACAGAACACAGAGAGAAAAAAAAACAAATTATAAATGTTAAATTTCCACTCATGTTCTTTATTCATTATAATATTTAATGTTTGCTCTGAACCAGATGGACTTTATCATTTCTCTTGTATCAGATGCAGGTAGCTTAAATGATGGTTTTAGAATCATACCAGGGGAAATACAGGGCTTTATCTTAATCTAGATCTATTTGACTCCAGGGAACAAGTTCTTTCATTCTACAGAGGAAAACTATAAAGGAAAAAATGCTAGCAGGTGACATCAGAACTCTCATAGAAGGCTGGCTGGGGATTAAAACTCTCTCCCTGTCTTTATAAATCCTGTGGTATTTCCAAAAGGAAAATTGGTTCTCTTTGCTCCTGTGGTAAGTTCTGTGGGTTCCTATAGTTTTGAGATGGGGAAATACAAAGATACAGAAAGATTCAACCCATGTTTCAACAAGCTGGCTCAAAATAACAAGGGTGGGTGTTCCCTTTTCACATGGGTAAATTTAATTAGCATTGTGGGTGGCTAAGAAGTGATGTAGACCTCCTCTGGCTGCTGTGCAAAATCAACCAGGGCTACAGTTAACATTTCCTAAGCAGAATTCTGATCTCCTTGAAGCTTGCAGGGAATTTTTCAGGTACCTCAGTAATAAAAATTTTGAACAATGAAGAAAAGCACATGTGAGAGAAATGGAATAAGACATTTCATTACCCCTGGAACTTGTAGTTAGAAAGCTATTATCTTCTAAAATACTGGATTGCAAATCACTTGTAAAGCCTTTTAAAACGATGTTATCTAAACAAACAAACAAACACACACACACATACACACACACACAGAGAGAGAGAAAGAGAGAGAGAGAGAGAGAGAGAAGCAGACAGACACTTAGAAAGAGAGACAGAGAGAGGACAGAGATGGACAGAGACAGAGAGATAGAGAGAAACAGAGTGAGAGACATAAACAGGTATACAAAGAGATATGGACATATGTTACAGGATATATACAATGGTGTATATTTAAAGGTTAAGTAATACTCTTTAAAATTTAAATGATTCATTATTTTAAGAAAAATTGATTATTTCCAAAGTTCTATTATTTCAATAAAAATATCTTTATTTGACTCTCCTGCCATCCCAGCTGAAAGTTTTTACTGTTACAGTCTAATTAACAGCTTTAGGGATTTGTATTACCTAAATTTAACGTATTTAATATTTGATGACCTGAGTCATCACCACCGAAAAGCCAGAAGGAGGAATGAAGTGCTAAATTCCCAAGGGCATCTTGGAGTTTGGAAGCCTTTTTAAACCATTCTATCTAAACAGACATACACACACACACACACACACACACACACACACACACACACACACACAGAGCATATACACATAATTAAATATATATATATATATATATATATATATATATATATATATATATATATATATATATATATATATACATATATATACATATATATACACATACACTCACATGTATACAATGCACACACACACACATTCAATAAATATTTACAAATAACCTTCCATTAATTATCTATTGTTCGAACTCATATTTTCATGATCTGAATATATAATAAGTACACATATTTATAACATCAGAGCTTAATTCTGTATGGTAGTTGATAGTACTAATAAAGAGGAAAGTGGCAAATGTTGGCACAAATGTAGAGAAACTGGAACTCCTCTCTCACTGGTGGAAAAACAAAATGGTGAAGCTGCTGTTGTATATGTGTTATATACATCCACATATATGTTATATATGTCCTTTAACATTAAATATGTAAACAGTATATGATCCATCAATAACAATTCTGAGAATATAACCTTCAGATGAAATGATTGGACTCCCCTGTTCCCTAAAATGCTACTCACAGTGGTCAAACTATAGAAATGACCCAGATAAATAATAAAGGGAAATGTGTTCTTCACATAAAGTGTGATATTATCCAACCTCAAAGAAAAGAGACAAATAACAATTAGTAACAATATATATGACTCTGGAAACCACTGTGTTGGTGAAAATACCATATACAAATGATCAATAATGCATGATTCCAGTTGTATAAAACATCTACAAGAGTCAGAGAAGAAAAGGCTCAAATATTTATGTGTGAAATGGAAAAAAAGAGGATTATTTTAGAGTGCATAAACAAGTCTTGGTTATACAGGATGAATAAGCTCTAGAGATCATCTACATAGCAATCCTTAGGATAATAGCATGGAATATGTACTTTAAAGTATATTCAAAGGACTGTTTTCCTTCTAATTATTCTTACTGTAAAAGAATGCTGAATAAGAGCAGTGAGATGGTTTCAAAGATTAAATACTTGCTTCATGATTGTCATGACCTCAATTTGACTCCCACAACCCATGTAAGTGTGGAAGAAGAAAATGAATTTCCAAAAGCTGTCCTCTGATCTCTACAGGAGTGTTATGGCATGCACACTTAACATCATGCACATATACACAAAAAAACAGTATCATGCGTGTTGAATACAACAGGAGGCATGGATAATTTCAGAGGTGATAGATGTATATACTTTGTGGAAATGAAACCACAGACATAGGAACACATGAAGTTAATCAAAGTATGTATACTAAATACGCAAAACATATTTTAGCGTATAACTTATAAATCAAACATTTTGGAAGGAAAAGTACAGTAAACAAATGTACAATAAAGATATGGCAAAATACGTTTAAGGAGAAATGTGAAATCAGCAGTCCAAGGCTATAGTACCCAGAAGAAAGATAGATACAGTAATGGGAAGCATACATTTTGACATAATGACATACTTGCACTGCAAGGAAAAGGTGAAGTGGCTGAAGGCTAGATAGGAGTAAGTGAGGAGAACAGAATCTGGGTCCTGCAGCAGCGGCCAAGCTTAGCACCGGAAATACACTGGAAGACGCGCTGAAATTTAAGGGGAGTTTTTCAATGATGGAGTGTCTTGATATGACTATCATTTAAAACTTCTGTATTTAAAGAAACTGAACCCACACATTAAGGCTAACAGAGTCATCTCCAGTGTCTAGTGATGGGGTCCTGGATTGGAAGCAACATTGTGGTAGACAGGATGACTCTAGAATTCCACCATTAAAAATTTATCCCAAAAAATGATCCATAAATGTTATGTAAGGACAGCCCAATGATGCTGAGGCCATGTTATTTGTTCCAATAAAAGATGGAAATTATGCTGTCAGATTTGTCATTGCACACTGATAATCATCACTGTTGTAAAATCAGAATTGATAATATTTCAAGCAATTGCTTCATGAAGATGTTTGCCATAGTGTGAAAATAAACTATTATAAAATATTAGCAAAAAAGCATGTTTGTCTATAAATAAATACATTGATAGGGGAAAATCTATATATCTTCACACTAAGCTATTAAGTGTGATTGTCCCTTATTAGAAAGTGTATGAAGATGTGTATGTAGATTTATCAGCAAGAGTCATTGCAACTTATAATAAAATGCTATTTTCAAAGTGGGGAGCTAAAAGAACGGGAGATAATGGTACAAAGGCAAACGTTATGTCCAAATAGATGAAGAAAGACAATATCCCTCACACAATACAGATGGTGAACAAAGTTAACTCTATCATACATTACAGTGAACACTAAGAGATGGACCTTATTAATCCCCAAATTCACCATGGTTCCAAAACAAATCAGCAAGATTAGCATGGAGAGTGAGTCTTTCCATAACTACACGCTTTGACCTATGTAGATGTTTACAGATGGGTAAACACTCAGCACCTCATGATCTCCAGATCCTCCCCAGAGTCCCTATTCTCCTGCTAACACCCATGCAGAAAGCTCTGCTAAGTGTCAGGTCCATTGTGTGTAATCTTATTTCCTCTCCTGGTGGCTGACATGGTTCCTGAGACTACTTCCTTAATAAATTCCTTGAACTATAATTTTAACTTCAACTTCTGCTTCCACAGAACTGGACCTGTGTCATTTTCCTTCCAGCCATAGGGCAACTTGGCTCAGTGCTTTGATGTCCAGATGGCTGCTTGGACATCAAAACTGGAATAAATATCTTTAATTACCAACATAAAAGGAATGCAATATCCCCATAGGAAAAGAGTTCCTTGATGTGCAAAATGTCATCCACAATAATTTCACTTTCCACCCTTTCATCCACTCTTATCCAAACAGACTTTCATTTTTTAAAATTTAAACTTAAACACCCCGTCCTTACAAAATTGGTAAGATCACCCCCTAGAACTCTAAGACTCAGGCTCCTTTCTGTGTTTCTTTTGTTATAATTGCTGACATGTAAGTAACACAGCACTTAGCATGGCTTTTAAGGAATATTTTACATTGTGTTTCTTTTTCCTTATTATGAAATAGACAGTGATCTCTAGAAAAATCAAGACTTTTATGTTGAGTATGGACTCACTCTTTCCCGAAGGGATACATGTGAAATGGAATGAAAAGTGTTGAACAAATGTGAGGGTTCAAAATTCTCCTAAGGCATTCTAGTTTCATCACACATGTGAGGTGATGGGGTTTGATACAGGCATCTATCAGAGGAGCCTGTCTGTAGCTGTTGCAGTATAGAGGGAGTATATATATATATATATATATATATATATATATATATATATATGAATAAAGAGTCAACAACCATGAAAGAAGTACAATATTTCTCTATCATTGCTGTGTAAATAACGACTTAGTCAGCACAAGGCTAATTTGTGACTCTGTGTTCATCATTTGTGCTTATGCCTGTAAGCAAACTCCTAAATTAATAATATCAGATGTGATTTTCTGTTTCAGGCCATTCTCAACCACTCTGAACATTTCACACTCATCAATGTGCTTTAGATAGAGGCCTTGAAGATAGTTATGGGATTTTTTTTCTTACACTGTGTTATACAATGCAGTTTTTAAATTGTTCCACATTTGCCAGATAATCAAAGACTAAGATAAAATTATGCATAGTATTGTTCTCACCATGTCCTTGCAGGACAGAGGTGTCAAGTTGTGATATTGCAATAATAAATCTTGACACTTGTTTCTTATAAAAAAGATTTTGATCTTGAGCATGGGAAAGATGGAAAGGCAGGGAAATCTAATGCATAATTATTGGAAAGCTAACTAAGTGGAGAAAATGCAAACTGAAGACATTAAAAATCAATTTAGAAACAAATAGCATTTTTGTCAGACTTAAGAATTATTTATTGGAGGTCGTAGGTACAATCCCATCACCAAGACAACATACAAAATGAGACTTGCAGAAAATAATGAACAATTAGCCTGGTAAATTTATTTCTTTCCATTTTACTCCAAAATAACCTCAATTAAATACATATTTTCTCATACACATTTACATACATACATACACATATGCAGACAAATACTCATCCTGAAAATAAATCAAGCCACCCCCAGTAGTGCTAAAATCCAAAATGGCATGCTAGAATGCATTAAGGGATTTACTGAAATGGATGTGGACTGCCTCCTTCTCTGAGTCATCAGGTTTTAAATAGAAATGAGATAGTAAATTTCTACCCGCATCACACTGTGTGTCTTCTCTGATTCACTACGCTCATTCATCTTACTGCTCTCTAATTTGTAAAGATGCAGGCAACGTATAAATATTCATGGCAGCTCTGGAAATAGACTGCACGGTGCTCAGTCTTCCGTTAGAAATGGGCAGAACATCAAATAGGGCTAGAGATGAGTTTCAAAACGATACACTTGGCTTGTTACTTAATGAAAAAAAAAAAAAAAANCATAAGCCAGCTGATAGAAAGCCCCCAACACAGACATTAAAGGACTTCCAGGTCTGTGTTCATTCAGAGGTGATGCACCTAACCCTCAAGAGACTGTAGGCCCCAGGGAGTTTAGAGGTCAGGTGGGGTGGGGGGTGGGGCATCCATGTGGAGACAGGGCGGGGTGGGAAGTAGGTGTGGCATGTGTATCAGTCCGAGGGTGGATGGGGAGGGTCGGGGAATAGAAATATGGAGTGTAGAGAGCTCATGTCTCTAGCTGCATATGTATTAGAAGATGGCCTAGTTGGCCATTATTGGGGAAGAAAGGCCCTTGGTCTAACAATGTTTATATGTCCCAGTACAGGGGAATGCCAGGGCCAAGTAGTGGGAGAGGGAGGGTAGGGGAGCAGGGCGGGGGGTGGGGGGAGGGTATAGGTACTTTTGGGTAACAATTGAAATGTAAATGAAGAAACTCTATAATAAAAAAAAAAAGAAAAAAGAAAAAAAGAAAATGAATTACAAATAAAATTAAATAATAATAATTAATAATAATAAAAGAATCTGGGAAACAATGGGGCTACAGACTTCAAAGTCTGAACCTTGGTCCTTGGTCCCAGAGGAAACAAACAAACAGGCAGCTTGGCTCATTACTCTCCAAGCTGGAGGAGTCCAGCTGCATCTTCATTTTACCTGGGTTGCCAGAGAAACCTCATCCAGGGTTAGAAAGAGAATGACTGAGGTTCAGGCCCTACCACCAGCTCCAGGTTCTACACAACAGCCTCTCACTATACCTGCAGGGCATCTGGCCCTTTCTAGCCTTCTCCTGGTCACACTTATACAAGCCACTCAAGCATGCATATGCATCATTAAACAGAAAAGGAATCGTTAACAGCACTAACACTCAAGGAAATAAATGTCTATCTATAAAACTGGCTTTTTGGATATCTCAAACTAGAAGCAACAACAGCAAAAATAAAAATAAAAAATTTGACGTTACCCAGATTTGAAAACACTATGAAATTTACTGTATTCCTTTTACTCTTCATTGTTTTTGAACATAGGTAGACAGGACACTCTGAGCAGGCAAGTAGATTCTGTAGAAAATTTCCTTAAAATTTCTTAACTATTATATTAATATCAACCTTGACTAGATAGGATAGCTTAGGTCAACTTAAACATGACCCTCTTATATTTTAAAGAATTACCATTGTTTACTTTTCCATTATTTCATTTATATGATTTTGGTTATTTGATCAATAGAAACTTGAAAATATGTATCATATTTTTTAGCATACTCTTGTTTTCAAGGAAATTTTAAGCATAAGAAAAGTATTCATTCCCTCTGGTTGGATCAAACTCAAGATATAATAAGAAATATTTTTGAAAAAAAATAATAGAAATTCAGTTTACAAAATCCTGATTATCATATCATTTATCTTCATGTACATGAGGTAGTAATTCACCATTAGGGAATGTCCTGGGTTATAAATAATGCATTCATGAGTTTAATAATTGAATTCCATAGTTTAGTTCAATATCCTTCTCAGCAATGTCCTATCATTTTTAAATGGTTTAGATAGCATAAAAACAATATACCATTTCATGGCATATAAATTTATATTGGATACAAATTTTAATTTTTAGGAATAAAATTTGATTGGAACATATATGCTCACTATTTTATCTACAACTTCTGTTAACCAATGAGCTAACTTGTAGAATTGAGAATACTGATAATACAACAAATAAGACACGCACACATCCTCAGACACCTAATACCTACATACTTACTATCAAGTCTTTTCTATAAAATATTTTATTACTTTAGTCTAATGCCAAGTAATGCAAGCACACAGTCTAGAAATAGGTTGGTTATACATGTTGTGTCTAACATTTACTATCATGTATTGACAAGAAGATATTTTATCATTTCTGTATTTCTCTGCATTTTTTTTCTCTTATAAAATAGTTAGGTATACCATCTACACTTCTGTTTGCTGCAATATTGTATCATCCTTTATAATGGGCTCGGGACATTAAAAGGAACAGAGTAACCACTAAGAAAGTTGGCAGTTATTTTTGCAGTTGTGCTAGTGTTAAAAAAAAATTGCTCAAATGTAAGTGAGAACACTGATAAAATTGTACATATTGGATGATTACAACTGTTAATAATAAAAATCACACATAAAAGCTGGCAGAGTGTTTGCCAAAACATTAAAAATTACTGTCCTTAATGGGAAGGATTTTTCTTCTCGGTTTTTTTCCACGTTTATTATATGTGTACAAATTATCAGTACAATGATAAAAATCATCATAAACAGTAAAAGCAAGTTGCTGTGGATAGAGTTCAGTGAAGGTCCACTGTAGTTATTCATGACTTTGTAGAGAAGTCATGAACATTCTGGGCTCCAAAGGTTTCCTCCCTGCTGCCCTCCCAAACAGTTGTCAACTCCTTGTAATAATCGTGTGTCCTAACAAAGCACGTGACTGACACATTTCTTCAGTTTTCCCTGTGCTGTGGTCACTGAGACTTGTGAGAAGACAAACTCATTGAACATCTTCCTGTTACACACATTGCTAATCATCACCCACTTTCACAACAACACACTTCATTAACCACATTGAAAGATTCATTCCCAAGCCTTTGTTATAGTATAGCCTCTGCTGCCTTCTGCAATCTCCAGCAAACAGGAACATTTTTAGTCTGTGTTAATGTTTTCTCATTGTTATAATTATTCACTCAACAAAATAGGCGAATTTCAGTTCAATTCTTGCTGTGTGACTAGATGACTAGATTCCCAAGGACAGGAATGTGAGCATGTGTAAATTGAAAACCAAATTCTGTTCATAATTTATTACAATCATCAAGGACTTTAGAGCTCTCTCTCTCTCTCTCTCTCTCTCTCTCTCTCTCTCTCTCTCTCTCTAAATGAACTCATACAGTTCAATCTCTACATTCTACTCTACAAGAGAATAGCATTGAAAGGCAAAGTAATGGACAGTTGGACACGGATGACTGTTACAGTGAGTCCCTGGGAGACAGGTGATTTGGATTACAATAGGCTATTGGACTTTGTATGTCTGGTATGGTGACATCCTTTAACACAAATACTGATATAGCTTACACTGAAGAAATCCAAGGGAACTCAGGGGAAACAATGAGGTTGTTTGATGCAACTAATTATCCAACCCATAATCTAGCAGGTTAGCCACATCCAACTGTCCTATAAATCATTTTTCTTCCCACTCAGTCATCTTCCACTGATTAATTCCTGAATGAATAAATAAGTGTTTCTTAGTCTATGAATCAAAATTAAATGAAGGTGTGAATTTATAGCATCTAAGGAGGAGACCTCTAGTGGTTTATTTCTAACTGTCTGCCATTAAAAGAAGATGCTGACAAAGAGCCATGAGAAAGCACTAAGACTGCCACTCACATCACTAGAACAGTTCAGTAAAGAGCATATTTAAGGGATCCTGTTTGTAACACATTTCTGATGAGATCAATAATAGCATAATCCAGATTTATGGACTGATGTCCTCATAGCAGGAAACTGTAGAGACATACACAGGTTTTTGTATATTATATTTGTCCAATTTTATTGAACCTTTCTCATACATATTTATAAGTTGTTACAGTTAAATGAATCTAGTATGCAAATGATCCTCTGCTGCACCTTAATCTCATGGTCAGCCTCATTTTAAGAGCAAAAGGTACAGGCTCAGGATCAAATGAATTGCCCAAATGTGACTGCAGTCATACATTCCTTCTCTTACCTGCTTTCTCCTGTTCTTAAAATAAGTTTCCTACTTTTTAGAAAAATTATATTATTGAAACAAAGAAGAATCAATAGCCCACTTTGTAACGGAGTGTAATCACCATTTTGTTTGTGTTCTGCATAGTTTTTGATTTAGGACATCAGGGAGCCCAGAATGACCTCAACCTTATTACATAGCCAAGAGTTGCTTTGAACTTGCCAAGAATTGCTCCACTACTTTCTGCTTCTCAAATGCTGATTTTCTCAACTACTTCTCCACACCCAGCCCTATCATAATTGATATCATAATTGTTATCACAATTAAAATGTCTCATTTTAGTACTTAAAAAATGTGAGTTCATACAATAACACATAAGGTCTGCAAAACCAGAAAGGAGGTATTGATGGAATAACTGGATGATATTATGTACCATACAGTGTGATTTTAGAAAATAAGTCATATAATTAAAAGGATGTCATATTATCATTTTAAATCCCAATGACTCTCATTTCAGTGAGCATAAGTTAATTTCATTTAGTTGTTGTTGTTTTTTAATTTTCATTTATTCTTCTCCACTATTAGGAAAGAGGGTAAAAGACCCATAATAATCACATGTCTTAGAAATTAGGAACAGATCCAGATCCCTAACACTGAAAAGGTAGAAATTACCAGGCTGGCTGTACACCCTGTCCCATGTCCACAAGCGGAAATGAAATGAAGCCAAGAATGAATGAAAGTTTGACAGGCCAGGGATATCCTTGATTGATGTTGTGAGGAATTTTCTGTGGTTCCATAAACAATAGCAACTACAAAATGAGAGTTAAATAAATTAATAACAGAGAATAAAACCTTGTAATAATTTTCATTAATATAAGCATCATCAGCTCTGATAACTGTACTGAAACCTATATAAGTTGATCATCACTTGCTTATCACATACAGAGAACAAAGAGAAAAATCAAATGGTCATCCAGTGTGTCATGTTCTAGAAAGAACAGAACCTTTAAATCCAACCAGAACCCAGGATAGGAAAGAAAGTAGGAGAGAAAAAGCCCCACTCTGCACCATAATGGTAGAAAAATCACACAGATATATTTAGGAGTTTTCTTTTCAGAATACAATATCATCTAGCATCATTAATATGTAAGTAGAATTTTAGATTTCACCAACTATCTGGAGACTATTTTTGACAGCAAATATGATAGATAAAATATGCAAATAGAATTTTACATCTACTCTAATCATTTGTAAGGTAGCTGATGAAATCTTGGTTTTGTTCCTTCATTTCTTTCTAACACTTGTCTGATATTTTGAGTTGAATTTTGAATTAAATACATATGCATATTTTCATGGGTATATATGATTTGTGGGAAGGATGGATAGACATTCCAGGGCATTTGCATAAAACTCAAAGGACAAATTTTAGGAGTCTGTTTTCTTTTGGTTCCTCATTGAAGCAAGGACTCTTGCTTTTGTGGTATTACATACTACAGTCTGGCTGGAAAACAAGCTATTGGGTTGTTCTCCTGTCTTCTCATTTTTCTGTTGTGAAAGGAAAGGATTATAGATGTGTATCCACCATACCTAGTTCTTTAATTTGGGTTCCAGGCATTGAACTAAAGTTGCTAGATTTACACAGCAAGTCTGGATTTTGTAAACTGATATCAGGTCACTTTGATGATTATTCTGACTCATCATTAATCATATAATTGCTACAAGTAAAAATGCAAGTTCTTAAATCATTGACTGCTATTTTCTACTTTTAAAATAAGCAAGATTAATTAATCCCACCTCTCATCAATGCTGAAGCTTCTATTGTAACATGTGAAGACTGTTTCTGTTACACAAATTATATGTAGTCAATTCCCCATGCTGATATACATGATCAGATGTGACTGTGTTTGTCAATAGAGACATTAGGGAAGTAAGTGAGGGAGGTAATTGATTGGTGTCTTAATCTAATACAGCTGATGTCTCTGTAACTATAGAATTAAAATAAAAATTCAGAAACAGCCACATGTGCACACATCTCACAGCCAAGAATTCTTATCAAGATGTTTGGAACAGAACCGTTTCCAGAAACCAATGCTGACAGAATTTTCATATTGAAACTTCACCTTCTAGAACTTGGAGAAACATGTCTACTGTTTGAGGCATCTAGTGAGTGTGCCTTGTGTGAGCAGGCCGGCTACCTGATAGCAAGACAAAACTCAGTGGGTTCAGGAGGAAATTATGGACAACAGGTTGAAATGTAGACAGTCAAAAACACAGGAGTGAGTAAGAATGGCCATTCAATATCAGACATGTTAAAAAAATAAAACAATAAACTGTCTATGAGCAAGCAATTTTATATTCAAATATTCATAGATTTAAGTCTCATAAGCAAAGCTATTTTGAGAGCTGTTTTGAGTTTCAAGAGGATGAATTTAAAAAAGAAATGTACAGTAGTTACCTTTCCACAGAGCAGACTAATTCACAGAAGTGGAGCCATGCTATATGCACCTGCAATACATACTCTATAGATTGATTCAGAATCCAGTGCCTAAATAAAGACGAGACGATAGAACATGCTTCAGAAACCTCAACAAAGTAGCGAGGACATTTTTCTTTCAAATAATAGAATGAGCGGAGATGCACAGCTTGGTCTTCATGAGGGTCCAGAACAAATGTAACTGGAGGAGGGGTGTGGGTGGTGGGGCGGGGGGAGGCTATACCAAAAGCTGTTGCTTAGCCTTGCAGAGACATGAAGTGTCAGGGTGGGGGGATACCCAGAGGGGTTCTACCCCCACTGAGAGGAAAAGGGGAAGGGGAATGAGGGAAGGATTGTGGGAGGGGAGTGACTGGTGACTGGATGCGGGACAATGAACCAGACATAATGTGAACGAGGAAAAATAAAATAAAATGAATTTAAGATAAAGAAATGAGCAGGGAGAGACCTCTGCTGGAGTATGCCACACAATCATGAGGACTAGAGCTGTATTCCCAGATCCTGCTTAAGACGGCTGTGAGCAGTTGCATGCACACGTGAACTCTGGAGCTGGGAGGAGGAGGAGCAGTCTTGATCCTTGGTACAGGACAGATTAGTGGGTGACCTATAGACCTCTGAAAAATACTGTCTCAGTAGACAAGGTAAACTTCACTTGAGGAACAACATCTGAGGTTCACCTTGGCCCTCCACAGGCACATGCATGAATATTCACATGCAGATCCACATAGTCACTTACGCCGTGTGTGTGTGTGTGTGTGTGTGTGTGTGTGTGTGTGTGTGTGTGTGTGTGTGATGTGTGTGGAACAGTGTCGGAGTCAGAGGAAGTCAGTGGAGAGGTCTGTACAGTTGGCTTTATCCCGTTCTTGATCTTCAGGGACAGAAGTCATGGTCCCTGGTTTACACAGAAAGTACCCTTACCTGCTGAACCATCTCACTAGCCTGGACCTGTATGCATGTAGATAGATAGATAGATAGATAGATAGATAGATAGATAGATAGATAGAAGATAGATAGATAGATAGATAGATAGATAGATAGATAGATAGAGATATAGATATATAGATATGTAGATATCTAGATAGATAGATAGATAGATAGATAGATAGATAGATAGATAGATAGGTATATAGATAGATATATTTCAGAAACAAATGTAGAGAAAAATTTGACCAGAATGTTTATGCAATATTAAGAAATTTCAAGGTAAAGAGGAATAAGAAATAGATTGAGAAATATTCAGAAAGATACTTGTGACTAGAAAACATACAAAAATTGTGTTCTACTAGTGCACTAAACCTAGAGATATGAAATATTCACTAGTTTTTTTTACTGCACAACACTTAAGATCATTGCATTTATTTTTTCATGTAGGCAAACACATGGGAGTGACAGCTTCAGTGGTCTTTCAGGCCTAGAGACCTGTAAAACATTCGAGATAAATTCCAAAGCTATAACACCAGAAACTTGATGTAACTTGATTGTCTATAGTGGTCTGCACCATGGGACTAATGAGACATTTCAAAATGTCTACTTTCATTTAAATTTATTATATATAATCTCTGAATGAATCTACTTTACCTGAGATATGCCCACTCTTTATTTTTCCTATTCTTCAGATGCAGGTCACTTATTGTGTGAAAAGTCCTGCAAATAACACATTAAAAAGGAAAGAATCTTTGACCTATGAATTCAATGCCAGGAGATCCTATACTGAAGATTATGAACTCAGAATTCCTTGATGTCTGAGAAAAATATTGGCCAGTTCTATCCTGTAACAAATTATCCTGCCATTTTAAATGACAAGTAGTGCAGAAATTTCTATAAAACTAACATTTTAATGCTTTAATTCGAAATTGAGTAAATTCTCACAGCATCATTGATAAAAGCAGAACTAAATTTGAAATAATTTTACTTTTTTTCAAGCCATTAACATGTGTAAAAGAAAAGAAAGCATACTGATAAAATTATCAAGTCAGAAGATCTTTGAGAATGAAACATAAAAGCTAGTGTGTTCCACCATTCCAGGTATGCATGGGTCAAGAGATTTAATGCACCACTTAAGAAAATAAAATGGAATATGAAATATGACTGAGCACAGAGACTGTAAGTAGAAAACTATGTTTTTGGGATGCACAAGGTAATAAATTGAGCTGACAGCTTAGCAATCACACACAGGGACATATGACCTCATATTTCTATGACATGCCACTTGCAAGTTTCCCTCTTGAGATACAGCAAATTCTGCATGCTTCTCTCCTCTGGGAGCTATATAGCATCTCTTTGTTACAAGAGACATCTAAATTACCACATCCACGGTTCTTGCATTCTCAAACAGAGAAAAGTTTTAGTCATTTATTGTTGTTTTTGAAGTGTTGAGCATCAGACTCAATTTAAATGTTATCCAAGTGCTCTTCCAATTAGATTCACTCTCAGATTGAGAAATATTTTGCACTGAGTTGCTGTTGATAAGAAGAAAGTAAATAATAATGACAAGATCACTCCGCAGGTAATGGAACTTCCTGCCAAAAATCACAACCTAGTTCAGACACTGGAACCAACATTGTGGGAGGAGAGAATCAAGTCCTGATATTGACATGGGTACTTCTGCTCCTTCATACTCTCTGAAGTACACATTTACAAATACAGACAAAACCACACAAATATAATGAAAATGCTATATTAAAAATAAAAAAATACATCTATAGGGATATGCTTTGTAGAAAAGATTATATTTAGTCAACACACATAAAACTTATGTCAAACTACAGAGAANAGCCAGGGGAAGCAAATGAGTTAACAGCACAGCTCCATGGACTCTGCATCATTTCCTGCCCTGTGTGATGAACAACAATGTGGAAGTGTAAGCTGAATAAACCCTTTCCTCCAGAACTTGCTTCTTGGTCATGATATTTTGTGCAGGAATACAAACCCTGACTAATACAGATCTCAATGAAAATGTTACCAACTCAACAAGGAGAAGCCTCAAAGCAGCAGAATAAAATAGATTTAATCCAGGCCTAAAGATTTTGTTGTTGCTCCTAGGAATAAACTTGAATTTCCTGCTGTGTGGCTTACAGAGTTGACCACATAGCTTGCTAGGAGAGGAATCAATTTAAATTTACTAATGGGATCAGAGGAAGAACTGTGTGACCAGTCAATGTGGAAGGTCAGATTTGGTCCCATTGGGGCTTCTTTCTCTCTGTTACCAAATCATATTTTTAAATATAAACACTGCTTCTGTAGAACAAATCATAGAGTCAATGAAGGCAGCAACTATAGGAAGCCAATGAAGAACAAAAGCATAAACAAAAGCCAAAACCTGTGGTTTAAGAGTTTGAGATTTGGAGATTGTTATTAATAGATACGTCATTCTGTCTTGAGGTTAAATAAACTATTAACAAAAGAAAATGCAAGAAATGCAGAATAATACTACTTTCTACACCTACTTTGAATGTGTATTATAGCAGATTACATGTTCATAAGAGATGAATCAAAAGGTTTCACAAATAAGTTAACTAGAATGATGACAGTGCACAATTTGTAAGCAAAGAACCTGAAGATGGTACAGGAATACATTGTTATTTGTCCATGGTTACCATCTCAATTGCTCTTTTGGGCTTCAAGGAAGTTAAAAAATTATCTCTTCAAGAACAGACACTTTTGTCAATTTTTTTTTAATAGAATCATTTTAGAACAATCGTGTGACGGAAAAAAAAAAACTTAGTCAAATGTTTACCAATTTTAAATTGTCAAGCATAAAGGGTTCTCAGAGAGCATTAATGAATGAAACTTTATGTACAAGCATTATTGAAATAAGAAAACAACATGAATATTCACCAATAGAGGATGTGGCAAATAATTCTGGATATATTTAAAGCAAGCAGCCAGCACATACAAATTCATAAAGAAAATTTTAGGCCATTTAGAAATTGAATAAATAGATTTTATAGAAAATATAATACATAACAAGATTTAATAATTGTTATAAAATAAATATGATAAAACTACAATCAGTGCACATGTTTTTATTATTCTCATCTATATTTTGATTGTTTCTCAATTGTGTTTTGTATTCTTGGGACTGGATATCAATCCTAGAGCTGGGCACGTAGTAGGCAACTACTCTACCACTAGTGTTTATACTAGCAATTTAAATGTTTTTATTTAGCTCTATATGCTTGTTATTTTAATGGAAAAAAGTCTCTGTGGCATGTGAGGAAATAAAATCATATCAGTGATATACCACATCTCTTATAAAATTTTATTTAGATGAAGTTTGAAAAAGTAGATAGAACAGGTAGTAGTGACTTCCAAAATTCTGATAAGGAAAAGTAAGTAGAGATTTTTCACAGTTAGCCACCCGAAACTTAAACCACAGACGTTTTGCAAAGAGCATTCATTATTTTGTAATTTTTAAGCTTAATTAATGCTATATTAAATAATAAAACCATAGATAAATGCAAGAATAGACATTTTATAAATACTCCATTTTAGCCTGACAAAAGAGTCCATAGATGTTACTAGCTTCAGTATTGTTTCTTGATTTCTTCAACAAATAGAAAAGAAACAGATACTCCAGTACTAAAAATAATCAATGTCAATTTAAAAATTAAAATCCAGGCTGTCCTATATATAGGCAGCATAGTGTGGTCTTAGCTACAGAAGTTTGTTCAACAAGAAAAGAAATCCATTTATTTCTAAAAAGAGATTTTAACACCCACACCAACATTTATCAGACTTTTGTCCTGATTATACTTCAAAAACCAAAAATCTCACTCTGGGTAAAAGACCAGGGACTCTATTTCAAGAATCCAGGTAACAGAATATGAGAAAGGGAGAGAAAGGGCATTCATACACCAGATGACTTGAGAATAGGGGTCTGACTTGCTCATTGTGGAGTGCTTTTACATTAGAGAGTTTTAACCCTTCAGTTACAAACATCTCTTTACAAAATGAACTAACCTTAGAAGAGCAAAGCTTATTCAGGAATATGAGTAAATAACTAATGTAGAAAAATGTTTATCCTAAAATGAAAATCTGCATTACTTATGTCATGACAACTTTTTTGAAAGAAGGTAAATTGCTCACAAATCTTCAGCGGGCAAAATAGCTAAAATCATGTAACTTTCTCTTATGGCTAGAATATGTGTAAATTGTATTTACTTTCCAATAAAATTGTTCTTAGAATGCAGAAGGATCCATGGCTATTTATGATTCTGTAATTTCATAAGTATCTCAAGAAAATTATGGTTAACAAGAATAAGAATACTTGAGTTATAAGGCACAGGCCATGTAGTTAAACATTTTTAAATCATAAATGTAGTAATGACTTAAAGGAAAATCCAAATAAGCTGAGGTCTGAATAAGGCTATGACTGTTATGACACTGAGTGTTCTCCATATTATTAGTGACTAAAAAAATACATACTTAATATGCCACCTAATTTTTCATAACATAAACATGGTTGTAGGCATGAGTCACCAGTGTTTAGTGTTGAGCTGCCTATAATGTCACTCTGTTATTCATCAAGAAAACGAAACAAAAGTTAAGGAAGATTATTAATTTATTTTATTGTATCTTGATTTGTCTGTTTGTTTTGTTTTTGTTTTCTTTTTTTGTTTTGTTTTTCGAGACAAGGTTTCTCTGTGTAGCCCTGGCTGTCCTGGAACTCACTTTGTAGACCAGGCTGGCCTCGAACTCAGAAATCTGCCTGCCTCTGCCTCCCGAGTGCTCTTTGCCTGTCATCTCTTAGAGGCCTGTTTTGTTTTTGTTTTTTTAATTAGATATTTGTAGCCTCCCTCAGCCTTGAAGCAGGCTGATTCAGACTTTGCTGCCACTGAATATGAAATCACCTGCGGTGTAACCTTCTGATTTAGAAGGCTCTATTGTTATGTCAACTGCTGCTGTACTTCTCCAAAATCCTGCTGCCTGCTGAGATGCCCTTGAGACATTCTGGAGACCCGTCCTGCACATTGCATATCATCTTCAGGCTGGATCCAGGTGCCAAGAATGGACTGGTGGGGCATGGGCCTACCCTCTTTATAGCACAGACTCTCAGTAAACTTCAGGGGCCTTGATCAGAGGACTTTGTCTTGGTCTCATTATCTCTCACCATCTAATCTCTTTCAGCCCCAGTCTGCCTTTCAGGAGAACCCAGTTCACCTGGCCACAGGGAGCTCACAGATATTTTCTTTATTTACATTTCAAATGTTATCCCCTTTCCTGGTTTCCCCTCTGAAATCCCCCTGTCCCCTCCCTCCCCCTGTTCACCAACCCACCCACTCCTGCTTCCTGGTCTTGGCATTACCCTATACTGGGGCATAGAGCCTTCACAAGACCAAGGGCCTCTCCTTCCATTGATGACCGAATAGGCCATATTCTGGTATATATGCAGCTAGAGCCATGAGTTCCACCATGTGTTCTCTTTGGCTGGTGGTTAGTCCCAGGGAGCGCTGGGAGTACTGGTTAGTTCATATTGTTGTTACTCCTATGAGGTTGCGAACCACTTCAGCTCTCAGTTGCTTGGGTACTTTCTCTAGCTCCTTCATTAGGAGTGCTCTGTCCAATGGATGGCTGTGAGCATCCACTTCTATATTTGGTAGGCACTGGCAGATCCTCTCAGGAGATAGCTATATCAGGATCCTGTCAACAAGCTCTTATCGGCATCCACAACAGTGTCTGGTTTGGTGATTGTTTATGGGATGGATCCCCAGGTAGGTCAGTCTCTGGATGGTCATTCATTCAGTCTCTGCTCCACAATTGATCTCTTTAACTCATTCCACATATAGTTTGTTCACCCTTCTAAGGAGTATCAAAGTATCCAACTTTGGTCTTCCTTCTTCTTTTGTTTCAGGTGTTTTGTGAATTGTATCTTGGGTATTCTGAACTTCTGAGCTAATATCCATTTATCAGTGAGTGCATATCATGTGTGTTCTTTTGTGATTGGGTTACCTCACTCAGGATGATATCCTCCAGATGCATCCATTTGCCTAAGAATTTCATAAATTCATTGTTTTTAATAGCTGAGTAGTACTCCATTATGTAAATGTACCACATTTTCTGTATCCATTCCTCTGTTGAGGGACATCTGGGTTATTTCCAGCTTCTGGCTATTGTAAATAAGGCTGCAATGAACACACTGTGGCATGTGTCCTTATTACATGTTGGAGCATCTTCTGGGTATATGCCCAGGAGAGGTATTACTGGATCCTCTGGTAGTACTATGTCCAATTTTCTGAGGACCCTCCAGACTGATTTCCAACGTGGTTGTACCAGCTTGCAATCCCAATAGCAATGGAGAAGTGTTCCTCTTTCTCCACATCCTGGACAGCATCTACTGTCACCTGAGTTTTTCATCTTAGTAATTCTAACTGGTATGAGGTGGAATCTCAGGGTTGCTTTGATTTGCATTTCCCTGATGAACATTTTTATTTCTTTATTTTTTTAGGTGCTTCTCAGCCATTCATTATTCCTCAGTTGAGAATTCTTTGTTTAGATCTGTACCCCATTTGTTATTAGACATTTTCTTTATTTACATTTCAAATCTTATGCCCTTTCCTAGTTTCCCCTCTGAAAATCCCCTATCTCCACCACCTTCCCCCTGCTTCCCAACCCACCCACTCCTGCTTCCTGGTCTTGGCATTCCCCTACACTTGGGCATAGAGCCTTCATATTACCAAGGGCCTCTCTTGCCATTGATGACTGACTAGTCCATCCTCTGCCACATATATAGCTAGAGCCAAGAGTTTCACCATGTGTTTTCTTTGATTGGTGGTATAGTTCTAAGGAGCTCTGGGAGTATTGCTTAGTTCATATTGATGTTCCTTCTATGGGTCTTCAGTCCCCTTCAGCTACCTGGGTATTTCTCTGGCTCCTTCATTGGGACCTTGTGCTCTGTCCAATGGATGACTGTAAGCATCCACTTCTGTATTTGCCAGGCACTGGCAGAGCCTCACAGGAGACAGCTATATCAGGCTCCTGTCAACAGGCTATTGTTGGCATCTGCCTAGTATCTGGGTTTGGTGGTTGTTTATAGGTTGGATCCATGTGGGGCAGTCTTTGAATGATCATTCCTTCGGGCTCTGCTCTGAAATTTGTCTTTGTAACTCCTTCCATGGATATTTTATTCCCCATTCTAATAAGGAATGAAGTATCCACTCTTTGGTTTTCCTTCTTCTTGAGTTTCATGTGTTTTGCAAATTGTACCTCATTTTTTCATAGGGTTATTTGGTTCTCTGGAGTATAACTTCTTGAGTTCAGGCAAAAGACACTGTCAATAACACAAAAAGGCAACAGACAGTTTGGGAAAAGATCTTTACCAACCCTAAATCTGATTGAGGGCTAATATCAAATATATACAAAGAACTCAAGAAGTTATACTCCAGAGAACCAAATAACACTCTTTTTATTTTTTTTACAAGGAAAGAGAAAGGAGTGAATCTGGAGGAGAGGAAGGGGGTAGTTGGGAAGAGTAGTGGAAGAGAAAACTGTTTGGGCATATAGTATATGAGATAAAAATCTATTCAACTAAGATTTTTTTATACATCCATATAAATTTTTTGAAGATTTAGCCAAGTATTCAAAAATAGAAAAATTTATTTTAAAATTTATTTTATTTTATTATATTATTTTAAAATTTATTTATTTTAAAATTATTATAGTTTGTTATTAGTAGAAACAGTTATAAATATTAATAATAATGGCAAATATATTATATGATTTTAGTGCCTCAGACAGTTTTCCAATCAATAGAATGTATTGTATAATGTGAAAAGTAAAACAACATACAAGTGTTTCTTCGTATTTGGTGATGTAGAATACATACTCAATGAGTGAACTGAGAAAGATTCTGAGATATAATTATAGCTGAGTTACTGACCTGGGACATTGCATATTTCTGTGATCTGCACCCAAGATCATTCAGCTGTATAACTGTGAGTGGAATAGTCCCATCATGTATTAGTGAAGTTTTCAGTTATGGAGAAAGCTCTGTGTAGATCCCCATAGCAGTTGAACCAACTTGCATTCCCTCCAACAATGCATGTGTATATATTTCTTCCCTCAACATCTTTACCGCCATTTGCTATTTGCTTTCTTGATGAATTATTTTTTATATTTCAATTATATAGGTCTGGAATAAAACAGGCTTACTGCTCTGTGAGAAATGCATGCTTCTGATTTAGTTGCAAATGAAATCAGCTGCAACTAATAGAAATTGTCTACCAGTAATATACTCATGTTGTTCTTAAGGGTCAAGTCTGACAACAGGGATAACTCTGCACAAGATACAGTACTGCCTTCAGGCTTGGAGGAAATATCTGCCTTTCTGCCTATTCATTTTTACTCTGTTGAATTTCATCTTCCTCACCTCCGCAAATCTTGAATAACATGATGCTAGAGCTCCACTCTTCAAGTTCTAATTCTAAGTACTTAAGAAGTTAAGAGGGAAAGAGCATGATTCTCCTCACACAGCTTTTGTTATAACACCAATGTTGTTGCTTTCAAGGGACTTACATATCAAAATGGTCAGAAACTATCATGTAATTGTGGTAGAAAGGCAAAGCAGGAAAGTGTCTTTTAAAAAAGGAAGATAAGAAAAAAAAAAAAAAAAAAGAAGCTGGGCATGGTGGCACACACCTTTAATCCCAGCTCTCGGGAGGCAGAAGCAGGTGGATTTCTGAGTTCAAGGCCAACCTGGTCTACAAAGTAACTTCTAGGACAGCCAGGGCTATACAGAGAAACTCTGTCTCAAAAAACAAAAAACAAAAAACAAACAAACAAACAAAAAAAAAACCAAAAAGCAAAAAAACAAAAATAAAAAAGAAGAAAGAAAGAAAAAAGAAAGAAAGAAAGAAAGAAAGAAAGAAAGAAAGAAAGAAAGGAAGGAAGGAAGGAAGGAAGGAAGGAAGGAAGGAAGGAAGGAAGAAAGAAAGAAAGGAAAAGCTGCTCACAATCATCACTTCTGACCTATACAAAATTGTTATATTGATAAGAAACAAATAGGAAATAGTATTACATGGCAATCAGTATTAGCCACACTACAAATGAATTCAAATATTTCTATTCCCTATTTGAATATATAACCTGAATAAGACTCAAATAAAGGAGAATGAAACCAACAGTCTCTTTCTTCTTCTTCTTCTTCTTCTTCTTCTTCTTCTTCTTCTTCTTCTTCTTCTTCTTCTTCTTCTTCTTCTTCTTCTTCTTCTCCTTCTCCTTCTCCTTCTCCTTCTCCTTCTCCTTCTCCTCCTCCTTCTCCTCCTTCTTCTCCACCTCCTCCTTCACCACCTCCTCCTTCACCACCTCCTCCTTCACCACCTCCTCTTCTTCCTTCTCTTCCTTCACCACTTCCTCCTCCTCCTCTTCCTTCACCACCACCTCCTCCTCCTGTCCCTTCACATCCTCCTCCTCCTCCTTCACCACCTCCTCCTCATTCCTCTTTTTCTTCTGATTTATTGTTCTTATTCTATCAGAACCACTGAACAGTAGTGAAATGAGTTAATGACAGCACTATAATTAAGAGGGTATCAAAGATATATTGAACAGAATGTCAAGAAAGAATAGAATTTTCTTTTCTAAAAAGTGTTTACATCTGTTTAATTTTGATTAAACTGTTTATGAACTTTGAAAAAGTAACTCTAGAATGGCCACTAATTATTTTTAATTCTTAAATAATTTGTATTGCCCCAAATGTCATGACCTCTTAGAGATTTTCAGTGATATCTGTTATCACTTTGTATCTTTCAGTAAAAATGTTGTTACCTCTTTTGACTGCTTTTTTATGCATTGACTAGATTTCTCTGAATATGAAACAGTGTTCTAGGACACAGTGAGCAAGACCTTATCATTGGAGTGCCTGAATAGAAAGGTGATACCAAGGTATATTGATGAAATAAAGGAGCCAGTGAATAAAATTGTTTAGCACACAAAATAGAATGGCAGTGGGCGTTATGGCATGATGAATTAAAATTCAACATTTAGAGCTGGAACATTCATTAGCAAAACCATTTTATAACACTGCAGTTCTAATTGGGTAATTGCAGGTTAGCATTTTCAGGATACTATTTTTACTGGAGTATTTCATCAGAAACATGAAGCATGAAACTTAATGATTCAACTTGCCCAAGGCTTAACATTGGAATCATCCCTAAAATACTGACTCATTTTACTTAGTGTTCTTGGTCATTTTTAGATTTTTCTATCAGCTAGGGATGATTTCTCTCACTAAGTACTTAGGAAATATAAAACCCACATTATTTTTCCTTTTTGAAACTTAAGTTACTCTTGTATGGTGT